>JAHWFP010259300.1:18744-58397 GCA_023313725.1 Lithobius niger | reverse complement strand
TGGATGCAGGCTAGCGGCTTAGCCTCTAGTGACGTCAGTAGGCACTATCCCAGACAGTTGAAGGAGAGAGAGACAAGATGGAGACAGGTTTGAGTTAACTGCAGTCTGTAGGTGAGTGATGATTTGTGATGATTCATAAAAAGTAAAGACTAGAAAACCAAAGTAGTGTAGAAGAGGGACTGCTGTGAATTTTTTGAATTTTTTTTTTAAATTGAAAAATAATTATTTTTTTAGGTGCAGTCGTGCCGGGCCCACACCTCTCTCTCGCTGTCTACCCCCCCCCCCACCTCGTAGGAGCTGTAGGGGGTCTCATATCAGCCACTGCTTCGAACGTAGTCAGATGACAGTAATTTGATGAAATATTGGAGCCTGATGTACTTTGCAATTAGATGTGACTCTGTCACCGTAAATAGTACCACAGTGACGTAATTCATTGTTGTCTACATGATTGTCATACCTCTTTCCCATTGTTTCTTCTCTCATTTACCATTTTCATATATCACCACTTTGATGGTATTGTTGTATACAGCTTGGGACAATTCTATTGGCAGTGACGTGACGTAGCGCTGCTTTTTTCTACAAACTTTTGCTTTTTAATTAGTATTTTTTTTTAGCTTTTTTCCCCTTATCTGACCGTGTTAGGGTCAGTACATGTTTCTGAGTCGGTCGCCAGTTTTTGTACCGTATAGGCCTAAAGTCTTTAAGGCTGAACTCCAGTTGACAACGAATTGAAAGGTCATAGAATGCAGCTTAGTTGGGGACTAAGAAGTGCCCACTCAGCATAGACAATGAAGAGGTAAATCGATAGTGTCATGATACCGGCGATTTCCCACTTTTTGACGTTTTATTTTCGATTCCACATCAAAAGAAACGTCACGCTATGTCACTTGTCCCAAAATGAAGCTGACCATGTGGATGGAATTCAGAATAATAAACCAAGCATACCTCTACCAGACTTTTTGTTGACTTCTTGGCAACAACAAAGTGATTTGATGGCCTCTAGTGAAAAAGAGTAGCGATATAACATTAACATCTACAGCGAGGAGCGGTCTCTAAGACTTGACGCCGCAAATCGTAATACACTCTCGTCTACCAATTTCTTCTTTATGAATAGGAGATTGAAACAACTACACTGTTGTTAATCTCCAGAAAATGCTTACCTAAACATACATTAAAAAATTCGCATAGATTAGTTTTAAACAACTATCTGGCTGAATACCAACTAATCTTAACATTCGGAAACACCGGCAACCGGAAGTCACAGTTGTATTTAAAAGGCATTTTAAAAACCACAACAAAAACACATTTACCACCTTCGGTGAGTCTTTCACCTTCATCAGAAGTTGTGCACGAAAATAAATTAAAAGTCAAGTGTAGGACCTTTTTGTGTTTTTTCGAAGGTGGTAAATGTGTTTTTGTTGTGGTTTTTAAGAAATCTTAACATTATTCGGCCGACATGTAGCAGTGGTGTAGTTTAAATGATGACTAAGTCCAAATTGTAAAGTACAGTTGTTCCTTTTTTTGTAATGGTGGTGTAGTTTAAAACAATGACAAAGTCAAAATTGAAGAGGTAAAGTTCTTCCTTGTTTTGCTGTGAGTGTTAAACTGTACAATTTAGAGTTTAATTAGGCAATACAAGGAATATCTGTACTGGGTACCACTACTACTAACTAAATACTTAACTTGCCAGGTTGAAATCCTACGTAACTATCTCCGTCTTTCACATTATATCCAGCTAACATCTAGTCCAAAGTAACAACAATCAGTCACGCTCTCACACGAACTTTTCCTTTATAGCGGAGGTTTATGCCAGAGCATGAAATCGTGGTGCAATCAATGCAATATTGTCAGAAAATGCTGTCTGCTTTACTTCAAAGAATATCCATTAGTTCCAATAAAACTACTACAAATCACCATTTCCGCAGGAACATGAGTCATGAAATATTCCCATTATGCACTGGGGGGATTGAGGGTTAATGGCACGTCGACTGGACCCACCGATTTATTCAAAATAACAATGTATGGTGTGAGTGCGTGTGCAATAAGCTTTAAAATGGCTGTCTGAGCACGGTTTAACCAAGATAGAGATCGAAGAAAGGTTAATCAAAGGAAGGATTGATATGACTGCATTAGCCCTTCCCCCATCTTCTTGAGCCAGTTGATGTGACTGTATTTCAATATATTCAAAATTCGTGGACCGTTGGAAAGAATTTACGGGTCTGGTTGATCTGACCCAGCATGCCACTATTAGTAACTGTTTATAACTGTACTTACAACAAGGCTGGTTCATTGTTGGGCAAGGACAGCCATAGTAGAACGCTGGGATAAACCACCTTTTACCCTCCCCCCACCCCCCCACCACCACTAATATTCAAGCTTTTATCCCCATAGGCTTATTACAACTTAAATAAATTATACACTGCAAAACACAATGAATTAGTTATTTATACACGTGTCGTTTTTAATGTTAAACATTAGAAGAGGTAGAATACCCATCCTACGAGTATGTGTACATTAGACGCACATGACGTAAAACAAAAATAGTAGTTTTAATAACAATATGAGCTTGTACTTTTCTTTGGTATGGAATAAGGTTACACTGAATGTTCGTGAAAAAGTTGAACATTGGCGGATGAGGTATGGCTTTGTTAAGTCTCAAAAAGTGAAAGTTCCGTCCGTCAGTTTTCACTGACTCCCCCCAACACAATAAACAACAATGAACCAACAGGTGTTAACGTCAACTACATTAATCTAACAACCGGTCATGAGCACTTTTTGTGCCGCACTGGTTTTAGCACTTCGTGCGATGAAGAATGCAGTTATGGACGATCGAGTTTATACAATTAATGAGCACATCATGAGGCAATGAGGTTACGTTCCCGTATGTAAATGCACTTCGTACAACACACGCGCAGAATAACACACACATACAATGAAACAATTAACATCCTTTGTACTTTTTAAGTGTATGTGTAGCAATGTAAAAGTAATAATGAAAACACACTGCAATGTTTCTTACAGGTGGTGAAATAAACTTTTCAAACATACGTCTTTGGTCCTTTGAAATACTTCCTACGACTTATAGGACTTGTCTTTAACTTCGCCTGTGTCGGAGACGCAGACGCACTCGGAAGATCTGTCTCATCCTTTCGGGATTTGGACGACGTACTTAAGTCTGTTAGCTTCCAATAGTCCATGTTTGAATTTTGTGCCGGATTCGACAGATTTGGAGGAAAAGATGACGACTCTTTAGGGTCAGATTCAGTAATACACCCACTGGGATACTCACTATGAATGTCACTATCCCCATATCCCGATTTTGTGGCACTAGTTTTTTGGTAATCGTCATTTTGTCTGGCAACTTCGCTGCGAATGCTGTCCAGTGTTACATACCCTGACGGAGGAAGTGACTGTGCTTTTTCTGCACACCCTCCCACTGACACGTAAGTATTTGAGCTTGGAGTGTCGCGACTAGACGTTGAACTGTAATCCACTGTATTCTTTGGCTCACTACTCTCTTTACCGGAAAACTCCAATGGTCCAACTGGAAGTTTCTGAGTTCGAAAAGAGAGTGGTGTTGGTAAAATTCGTGGCTCACTTTTTGATGGTGTAACCACTGGCACTATCTTATACATTGGGTTGGATATACGAATCCCATCAGACAGTGCGTGCGAACTGTTCTTCTTGAAGTCCTCCACTTGTTGGAGGCACTTGGAAGTAATGGCGGCATCACTTAGCCCAACTTTGGCGTAACCCAATGGTTCCAAAGCTGAGCAAGAAGCGGAAATTCCTTCCGCTTGATTCAGACCTGGAGAAGAATAGCTAACAGCCTTGGCGTCGGAAGGCCGCTGCGGTTTTACTCGAGGCGGTATTTTAGGAGGTGGTGTTGTTCTTAGCTCAATCAGACTGTTTGGTGCAGTCTTGCTAACTAGTCCGTCATTGGCACTCACTACAGATATCGACGAAGGTGAAACTATGGGATTTAGATAATCACTGTCACTATCTTGAGATACAAGACAAGGCATCTTCGGCTTGGCACCTATCTGCTCCGAAGGCAAGTAACGGGCAAATTTAGCGTAGTTTGGAGCAATGTCTTCAGATAACGCAGGGCTACTACCTTCGTCGACTTTCGGCAGACTCGAGCTGCGGTGACGAAGAGAGTTTGTACCCTGCAACGCAGCACTTAGTTTCCAGTTCTGCTCTGCAAAAACACAATCTGGTGAGGGCAACGGAGGAGTGTCCATTTCGGCTCCTGAATCCACCGACAGGTGAGTACGGATTGTGAAAGACGAAGAAATGCTGTCGTGTCCAGTGCTGCAGCCGCTGCTGTCACCGCTTAAATTGCGTCCAACTTTATCTGCGCGAGGAGATTTTGTTGGGTAGAGTAACTAGAATAAAACAAAGAAGAAAAGAAAATTTTAGTTATTTTCAACTGAAAGAAAAATAATACAGTACAGGTCATTTATTGAACAACAAAAGGCAAGGTAAGAGTGAATACAAAGTAATCGTTTTGAAATACTGCATATAAAACCTGTATATATTACACGCAGTGTTGGCAGAAGCTAGCAAAACAAGCCAATCGTATGCATTTGTCATCATAAGTGTTCATAGTTTGAGTTCGTAAATTCACCAAAAAGGCATAGTGCTGGTAACTCTCCACCAACGCCACACCAAGAAATATGTATGGGGGTGGAGACAGTCATTTTACCACACTATTCTTCCCCCCCCCAACATGTTTACATGCCGTAACACTGGATAAGAGCTTCTTCAATTACTCAATTTCTTACTGCATTGATAAGTGTTTATCCTGCCACACATAGCTGGTAAACCACTAACACTAATAATAATAAATAATATTTTCCCCACAGATGGTGAGCCACTGATACCAATCCTGAGATGGGTTTTGGCAGCCTGGAGGGATAGACAACATTTCGGATGTCGCTTCAGAAACCAGGTAAGAGGCAGACCGTCTATAATACGCCAGAAACCAGACACAGTATGTTGAGAGAGCCTCCTTAGCGATCAAGTTGCGGTAATGATAGAAAGAATACGTTCTAGATCTTAAAATTGCAACAAAACTTCAGAACAAAAAGGTGATGCAATAAAAAAAAAATGGGATCTAATAGTTACACCACCTCTTGTAAGGGGAGGAGTTTCACCATCATTTGGCCTGGCTCATCAATAGTATACAGACATTTCCTATCCGAATAGGACTGCCCGAGTGAGGAATTGAACCCACGACTTCTGAAATCAAAAGCAGAAGCGCGCAGCTGGCAGGACTTCAGCATTAAAGGTCGTTCGTGGATGCTTCATGAAGCAACATATTTGGCTTTAACTGTTAACTGCAGTCTATTTTTAGAAATAATTATTTAATGTGTAATGTTGGATTGTTTAGCGATTGGTAACGTTACCTTGAATAGTTTAGGTCATACCACTCTCAATACAGGAACTATTTTTTTGTAATTACTTTTTTATTTAATCCGTACTAGCTTTGGAAAATTATATGCTGAAATTTATCCTGCTGTTTTCTTCAGGTGATTAAGAAATAAAAATTCTACTAGCTACATAACACTGCACTGTCCGACGCCGATTTGAACAAAGTGTGTGCATGCGTAGCCTCCAAGAAATAGAAGGCCCGTCTCTAAGCCTCTTTCTTGCTACTCCACCAAGCTCGCAGCCTCTCTACCAGATCTCTCCTCACCAAATGCTGGATGGCTGGTGTCAATGGTGATTGGAGGTTCATTAGCTCTCTCCCATCCATTTCGTGCCTAAGTATGGCTAGTGACTCAAGGCATCGTAAATATTTATCGCTAACAGAGTTTGACTTAATCAGCGTAGTAGTTTTCTCCCAATCAATGCTGTGCCTAGTGGCCATGTGGTGGGCTGCCACGCTGTTTTCCTTATTTCACCTATATGTACAGTGTCACGGCCTCCACAAGGAACACTATATACTCCTTCTCTTACATTCACCTCTTACATTCACTATTTTATTCAAGGCTTTTTCCTCATTTTTCCTAACTTCCGGTCTAATGTGCACTTGATGTATGTTTTTACATTTCTTTTTTATAAGCCTATTTTTTATACCATGAGTGTTCTGAAAAAAGGAATTAGAACCCTGTTCTTTCAGCAACCTCACTAGCTTTTCGTTCTGCTCTCCTAGTTATGTCACTTCTATTCTCCTCAGTTCGTTTCCTTTTCTTTCAGCAAATTGTTTAGCAGTTTTTGAGGATATCCTAGCTTTACAAATCTGCCTTTTGCTTCTTCAAGGAAGGTCTTTTCCTCGGTGGCTCCTCAGATGCCCGGACTCGTAGGTTATCCCTCTCGTCGTGGTCGTAGGCTTTTTGTAAGGCCTGTCCCCTATAGTACCTCCTCCCTCCCACTGGAACTGCACGTCCAGGAGTGGAATCCTGCCTTCAACCTCCTTTTCACACGTAAATTTCAGGTTTTTCCTCCACTCGTTCAGCAGCTCTAATACCCTACCCACCTCTGCTTTCTTCAGGGCTGCAATAATATCGTCCACAAATCTCTTCCACATCTTTAAATTGGGATTCCCCTCTTGGCCCCCTTCGCCTGCTTGAACACTTTTCCTTTAACCTCCACATAAATGGATGCTAATACTACGTTCAGCAGTGCCTTATCGCTCTCATACACCTCTTCCTCGATTTCTCTCTTCTCTGCAGACACTCTAAAGGGAAATCGAGGAGGAGGTGTATACCCCCCCCCCCCTCGTTTTTGCTGAGCTGGTCTTCCAGCATCTTGACGAGTATATCCAGGAGGGGAATCCCAATGTGAAGCTGAGGAAGAGATCTGTGGACGACATTGTTGCAGCCCTGAAGAAAGCAGAGGTGGGTAGGGTGTTAGACCAGCTCAACGAGTGGAGGGGGTTGAAAGGAGGATTCCGTTCCTGGACGTCCAGCTCCAGCAGGAGGGAGGAGGTACTGTAGGGTACAGACCTTACAAAAAGCCTACATCCACGACGAGAGGGATAACCTACGAATCCGGACATCCGAGCAGCCAGCTGCGAGCCATTGCTAGAAACGAGTTTGTCCGAGTAGCTGGGAACTCCATGACTGCCACCGAGGAAAGGACCTTCCGTGAAGAAGTGAAAGGCAGATTTGTAAAGCTGGGATATCCTCCAAGACTTCTCTAAACAAGCTGAGGAAAGAAGCGAGAAATAGGGGATGACGGAAGAGGAAGCGAAGGTAACAAACCGAGGAGAATAGGCGTGACATACCTGGGAGAGCAGAGCAAAAAAGCTAGTGAGGTTGCTGAAACAACAAGGTTCTAATTCCTTTTTTCGAAACCCTGATGGTATAAAAATAAGGTTTATGAAAAAGAAAGGTAAAAATATACATCAAGTGCACACTAGAACGGAATTTAGGAAAAATGAGGAAGAAGGCTTGAATAAAATAGTGAATGCAAGGGAAGGAGTATATAGTGTTCCCTGTGGGGGCTGTGACACTATATGTATAGGTGAAACAACACATGGCAGACACCAGGAACGAGGATGAGAAAAACAGCGTGGCAGCCCACCACATGGCCACTAGACACAGCATTGATTGGGAGAAGACTACTAAGCTGATTAAGTAAAACTCTGTTAGTGATAAACATCTACGATGCCTTGAGTCACTAGCCATAGTTAGGCACGAAATAGACGGGAGAGAGCTAATGAACCTCCAACCACCAGCAATCCAGCATTTGGTGAGGAGAGATCTGGCAGAGAGGCTGCCAGCTCTGTGGAGTAGCAAAAGGTTCTATTTCTTGGAGGCTACGCATGCACGCACTTCGTTCAAATCGGCGTCGGACATTGCAGTGTGATGTAACTAGTAGACTTTTATTTCTCAATCACCTGAAGAAGACAGAAGGAGAAATTTCAACACAATTGTTTTCGAAGCTGTCGAAAATTTGTGGAAATTGTGGACTGGTTTTTGCTATTTTGAGAGGTGCGTAAAGTATGGCGTCTGCTGTAGAATGTGAATCGACTGACTCTCAATTTAAACGCAGCCGTTATGCTATATTTCGAGCACTACCGCAGACACCTATTAACAGCCCTAACAAAAACTATGCCCCCCCCCCTCCCCAGAATGCTATAAGGCCTGAAATCGTGTAACAAGGTTATTTTACTATTTCTGACATTAGGCCGCTAAAATATAATTAGCTGGTTGTCGGGAGTGGTATTAAAAAAAATTGATGTGAGCTGGTGGTGATTTTTTTTATTTTTTATTCGTGATTTTTCAGATGCAGGTGATGGCTTTTTATTTTTACCAAACAAAACGAAATCAGTAGTCGAGTACAATATCTATGTTTTAATGCCAAGATCAGCGAGTAAAAGTTGCACATTTGATCAAAGTAATTCTTTAGATCCAAGTTTTTAATTGTGACATGCCTCTGAACGACGTTAGATTCATTTCTAAGCTATCATGGGAATGGAGCAGAGAGTTAATGTGGTCATCGGCTCCAGGTAACATTTGGTGAAAGTGCTGAGTTGTGATTGGTACTTTATTTTTGGGTTTGGGCAATGTCATAAAAAAAGGTTCCATGTTCTAAGAAAAAACCCACTTAATTAACTTTTATTGGCCTAAGAAAATTGACTAAAAGCTTCATACATTCACCTGTTACGGCCTCTTCGGTCAGAAAGGTGTACGTTTCTGACCGAAGAGGCCATGACAGTCAGCTGAATGTATTTCCATGAATGTATGACGCTTTTAGTCAATTTTCTAGCAGAAAAATTATGATGAAAAATTAGTTAAGGCCATGAGTTAATGAGTTAAGACTTTTAGAGAGAGCCAAGCTGGGGCCATTCCTGCTTCGACCAGAATTCTGTTGGTTTTAATTCGGCTGAGAGGCCCTCACCTGACTGGTCGTGCTCTATTTGCCCGACAAATGTATTATTATTATTAAATCTACATTTTGTTTTACCCCTTTTAACTAAAAGCTTCACACATAAAGCAAACTAAATAAACTAGTGAAGTAATAAACTAAAATTTCTAATGAGAATAAAGACATTGCGTTAACGCTAGCCCTATCTCAGATCACATAACCCCGAATTTTTCGCGTTGGAATTAGACCAAAAAATTTTCCCTGAACAGAAGTAAGATTCGAAAATTGAATTAACTTATTTATGTTGCCTTTTGGACTTATATGTCAGCCTGCCTGAGCGGGGAATCGAACCCACGACCTCTGAAATCAAAGGCCTAGGTCCTACCGCTAAGCCAGATTGACACGGCCACGGTAGGACCTTGGCCTTTGATTTCAGAGGTCGTGGGTTCGATTCCCCACTCAGGCAGGCTGACATGTAAGTACAAAAGGCAACGTAAATAGGTTTGCCTCCGTATTCCGTTAACCAATTTCGAGCCCATTGGCTTTCCGTCCCGTTTAATGAATTAACTTGTGACGGCCCATCCCCCTTTTTTTTTTTATTGAATTCATTTTAACACCCCATGGGCGTTTAATAGACAATTAACGGTACGCCTAAAATATATGCTACAACAAACTTAAAATAACTACAGAATTGAACACGTAACTTATGACATAACAATATGAAATTCCGAAGTAGATTCCTGAGTGACTAAGTTGAAGCTAGTAAGGTAGATTAGCTAATTTTGTAAGTAGTGATTTTTAATTCGCTTTACTACTAGTTTTAAATTTAAGTTTTAGCAAGTAATTGAATTTATGAAGAGCATAGTATTTTTCCTCACGTTTCCATAAATATTCCTCCATAAAAGCATCGGCAAATTATCTTTCCGTATACTTGCTTTTTTGTTTTAAGCTGCCGTATTTGGCATTTAAACCCTTTTATCAAATGCCAAACTGGATGTATTATTTTTTTAGAGCCCGTAGGTCGATCGCGGGATTTGAACTGGCATTCGCTTGGTTGGAGACGAGGACGCTGACGAGGTTGCTGCTCGCATTGGGACGTAGGTTTGGGCCGTTCAGTAGCCGTCCCTTTAACAGGACGATGCGCAACAAAGGGTTAAGGTAACGAAATTAACATCGTGTACCTGTGTGCCGCACAAAATAAACTTGGAAACTCGTCATATCTGTCTGGTTACGATGAACACTTCACCTGAATTCGTAGCCTTAGACCCATCATCTACGCAACCACCATCAACTTAATTAGACGGTATATTGCATAATGTCTTCGATTCTGATGCAATACCGGAGACGATCCTAACCACTTGGTTTGTGAATAAATTACTCCTCAGGGGGTGATCTGACAACGCAGTCCAACATTGGCCTGATGGGAGCCACGCGAATTGTTTCATGTCGTTAGGTAATTGGCGAATGCAGAGTTGGGTTGTACGCATTGGCCTAACTTTGGCCATTGTACGACCACTGGCCATCAAGACAAAATAACGTTGGGCAGTGGCGTAACTAGTAGGGAGGCAAAGGGGCGAACGCCCCCTCTGTAAAGTTTTGAAGGTTCATTCGCGGTAAATGGGTCAAATCACTTTTAGCATAGCTGAAAAAACCTTGACAATCCTGAAGACGTATTTTAATTATAAAAAAATTAATATCTAGTACGGAAACCGAAAGACTTACATGACAATTTTTTTATGCGTATTTATGCGTATAATGCAGTCAGCAAGATTGATTTTATAAAAATGTTTCCAACGGCACTTTACAAGGGCGGAAAATACCTAAAATGTGTTAGCTTTCAGGGCCTGCTGGGGAAGCTCAAAGTGCTCCCCCACACCCCCTAGCTGTTATTAGTTTCTCCCTCCATATCATTCGGCTAAATGGCTAGTGTTGCCCCCCTCAGCACAAAATCCTAGTTACGCCAACTATTGGGAGCAAAACGATGGCCAGCGATTGCACCGTCTATGCTGCGATGCTGGACAACTGATTAATGGTACTTAGGGTACCATAAACAAACAGAATATTTGTTTTCTTTCTGTAGAAAGAGCACTACGCTCAACTTGCACTCAGAGCTTGATCATAAAAATCAGAGCTTTACTTGTAGCTGAATGGTTACCAACAAACAAACCACAGATCTATACAGTATATCTCAGAGGAATAGGTGCGATTTATTTGCGTTATTCCCATATAAGGGCAATGGCGTTATCTTCGTGAATCGTCGGACTTAAACTGAAACACGAAGTAGCTTCTCGTCAGGGTTCGGAGCTTTACATTTAACTTCCGTTTATGAGAGGCATACAAGTAAGATTTTGGCCTACTTGGTACGAAATACCAACACTGAAGCAAACGAAATTACAGGTAGGATGGCGAAATGTAATGGTAACTAGTATCGCTACGCCAAATGGAGGAAAACATTGTAAATCGAAATTACTTTGAAGAATCGTTTTGCAGCAGGAAAACAAAAATTATCACACCGAATGCCACTCGTGCTCTTATGAAATCGATAATTTGTGCGTTTCAACAAATTTCCCTTGATCGCGGGAAATTAAATCTGGAGAGGAGTGGCAACTACATTACCAAGCGAATGATGTCACTTGTTACGATGATTAAAGCAACAATTATCAACAAGTGACGAGGGGAAAAAAGAACCAAGAAAACTCCGGTTGGTTCATGGGTCAAATTGAGTTGTTCATCAGTGAACAAGAAGTTCTTTCCATCTGTTTGGCAAACGCCTTGGAACTCTTCAGGACGCCATCCAAAAGATTTATTTGCTATTATCAAGTATTTATAGGGTTTGGAAGAAGAATTTGTGACTGAGACCCTTCTGAATCGTCTTAGATTCATTCCTATTAGTTCCGTCTAAGGTTATAGAGGGCGCCACGACACTCAGTTTTCAGCATAAAATTAAACTAAGCGAAACTAGCTTGTATTTAATAATTATTAATTTAGCTTAGTTGTAATTTAGTTTACTTTAGATTTGGGCTGAAAAATAAGCAAAAATTACCAGATGGAACGTGTGACGCTCTCTGAAAACTTCCTCGGAACTAATAAGAATGAATGTAACACGTTTCAATAACGGGACTTTTTAGAATTATGAATTTTCCTCCCACGCCCTATTAATTCTTGCTATTGTGTATTCCACACAAACAAAACACGAGCTCCTATCCACCAGCTCGTAAATGTTAAATCATAAAAGTAAAGGAAAAAAACTCCATCTAATCCCAAGCCCCATTAGCTTTCACTCAGTGATATATTCGAATTGAATCCCGGCTTAACCCTAAAAAAGCCTAGCACGTATTCTTAAAGTGATTTGGAATTTACCTCTAAGTCCAACGTCTATCATTATGTCTCGATTGCTAATTCCCGAGCTTAGTAACATTCAGGCAACAGCCATTTTGTCCATAAAACAGCGTGTTCTTGCTTCACGGTCAATTAGAGCTACACGTTCTTCAAACAAACTGCCTCATTTTAAAATACAAGGTTACACTTAAGACTCTTTTAACCCCATTAGTCCTTGCCCTACTCCAAAGGAAGACCCATAGATGGAACCGCCGCAACATTCTAGTATTAAAGACTAGAATTAACGCAAATACCTGAATGAAAAAAGAGAGACCAAATATATAAATAAATAATGTTTCTTTTTGTACTTAAATGTCAGACACTGTGAGTGGGAATTGAACCCTCGACGTAAGGTGTCACACCAAATGCCGTAATCAACACTCGTGGGTTGAAATACAGTGCGATGTGAACCAAAGAAAAGCTCATTTTCGTAAGCCTGAAGAAGACTTAATTCTGGTGTGAGATTTTATTCAAACTGTCGAAAATGAGCACAAATACTGAGCAGTATTTTACGTTTGACATTGTGCCTTTAAAGTATGGAACTATCGTGTAGTGTACTCTAAAAGACATCGTAGTCGTTTTTGTGTGCCAGCTTGTCATATATTTTATTTTTCTTCTTAATTTCCAGAAAGGTCATCAGCTTTAGTTTTGACGTGCTCCCACCAGTAGCCATGGCGCCAAAAGGAGAGAGGGACAATTTTGCTAGGTAATCCCATCGAAAATTCCTAGGTTCTTTTACATGCCACAATCGACATGAGCACGAGACATCACAGGGCCCTTCTCTTCCCGAAAATGCCAGGGGTGGCTGAGGCCTGCTTCGAACTCGCGACCTCTGGTACATGAGACGGTCATACTACCCATCAGGCCACCTTGCCCCATGAAAGGTCATCAGCGAACAAATATGGTCTGCTTTTGTTGCGCAAATAAATTTCATTTCATGTACCTGTATCCATATCTAACAAGTTCATTGTCATCCAATGTTTATACGCTATTTATTACAAAATAAACATCGTAAATAAAATTACATTTGATTAGTTTTAAAATAATAACTTTAACGTCTTAAAAGTTCACGTCTTTCCCGGAAGAACCACAGCACAAATATTAAAATGAATTATATTCAAACTCATGGCCATGGCAGCTAATTATAATTAATCTACGGCGTTTCCATAACTAGCAATTCCAAATTTACTCACATGTTCCCGAATATAGCACCGAAAATGACCTTCCCAGGAAATCCTCAAAGCATTACGAATGAAGCCTCTCCTTCCAGTTAAAAATAATTCTAACCAGTTAGTTATTCTCATAGAAACACGTTTACATTCCAAAAAACAGTAGACAAACTGGAACGTCAAACGAAGTCGGTGAATTAAAATCATATAGAGAGCAGTGGTGGCATCGCTTCGAATCGGCTGCAAGTCGAAATCGAAGAGATCCGTCTGTCGCCATTAATTTCTGCGCGTTCTAGCTAAACAATGGCGACCTCTGTGTCGTGTTTTGGTGATGCAGTAATTAAATTGTTATATCGGACGTACGTAACGTATTCTTACCGCAGTTCTTGTGTTTAGTTATTGTGTAAATGATCCAAAAGTCAAACATGCATGTCAAAATGGGTGGAATTAGTAAAATAAAAATGGCCAGTGATTCCGTATTACAGGAATCATTATCATACGTCATGTGGTGGAGACCAGGAACCAGGGGATTCGACGGTAAAAAAAAGACATGGACAGACGAAGCTGACAGTTTATCTGAATTAAGGAGGCGTGATTGACTAGTGGCTGTCGTTTAATGGCTCTCCATTGGTTAACTGCCGTTGCAAAATTATCAAGTTTTCCCTCAGTGTAATAAAGTGGGCGATGATCAACGTAATTTCGAAGCTTGCACACCTCAGGGTTCATAATCGCCTGCAATTTCTGTTACCTACAAGTCAAGGACTAATTTTCAGTTTCGCTAGCAAGTCCATTGCCCCCATTTTTACCTCATCAATGGAAGAGGTGCTGAAGCGAGGATCTATGCAGTCGGCGCCATTTTTCGAATCGGACGAGTCCAATCTTTTACAGAGGGGTTGAGTGGCGTGACCATTGCGACTCGGCTCCAGTCTTCCACCACCGCTGGCCTTGTAATTATAACTGGATAACGAAGTCTGAAACAAATCAAACAGACCATCTGTTCAATACAGCCAACAACTCATTACCTATCTTGTACATTCCCAAATAATATAAAAATATTCCCTAATAATATTCTTGGCCTTACAGTGCATTACTCTCAAGACCTCAGAGCAGCCACGACAATGCTCTGAGGTATAAGTTCACCTGCTTCTTTATTAGGTTTAAAGAGCTGAGGAAAAAAAACGCAAAAAAGCCTCGTAAAAACAGCCTAAGGAAAAAAACCGTAGCAAAATAATTAGCATTCTTTAGTTTCAATGTCAGGTTACAGGCTTTGTGCAAAAACAGTAGCCATATTATCGAGAAAAGTTCTACGGCTGAACAACTGAAAAGACCACATTGGACCATTTTTCAGTAATTATACAGATCAAAGCGCCACTGATTGGTCACTGAGAAACAAACCACAGATCTATACAGTATATCTCACTTAGAGCATTGAGTTTGCTTTCATCGAGTTAAGCCCATATTAGGGCAGCGTACGCTTAACTTGCCTAATCAGCAGCCTAAAAATGAGGTTTAGGCCTACTTAAAATACAAATACGGTAGTGTTGGCTATACGTTGACTCATTGGTATAAAACGTCTGAGTGATGGCAAAAAATGAGCATTTTGTGGTTTTAAACAAAACACGAGACTTCATTTCCAATGCCGCAAGATTTCATGAAAGCGCAACGCGTTTGCTTTAAAAGTTTGTTCACAACTTTCGCGACCCTTGGTGCCAACGATAAATCAAACTGTAAACATTTACCACGTGTTAACCTACTTTTTTTTGAAAATTGTGCTAGGTAAGGGCGCACACTTGGCCTTGACGCTTTTAAAGCGAAAACGTTTCTGGTTCAGGCCCATCTCAAATCACTTAATAGGTCTGTTAGACTGTAAATAGTTTTAAAAGAGTAAAACTGAATGACGCAATTTAGCAGTTTCAAAAGATACCATGAATATGCAACAAGCTGGATGTCAAGACAAGCAGCGTCCCATCGCTTGATTTAACCAACATAAAACAGAACCCGACCAGTTTACGATCCAAATTAATTGACTTGTACTCAATTCCTATGAATAGGTTCAACCTTTGCAGTTGAAAGCTTATTTGCATTCGGAAATTGCTCGATGGGACCCTGGAACACCAAGAAAGTAATTCGAGAAGGCAACTTGTTTAATGAACCGTCGTTTAAACAACACAGTTCGTTTGTTTGTTTCTACTTTGTGCGGGCTTTGTAGTCTTTTAAATTCTTTGTAAAGTCAACGAAGCGTCTTTGTGAAAACTTAACAAAAGCACAAAGTGAAACTTAAAATTTGTGGATGTGTAAGGGCTCCTTTAACTAGCACAGCAGTCTGGCTCAACACCTGATGTCACTAGTGCAGCATGTAGTTACGTCACACACTCAGTGCTTTCCGAAACTTCAATCAGAACACCGTCAACTCAGCAGAGCGTTCCAAGAAGAGTGGAAGTTAACGTCACCTTCGACGCGACTGACTGATGCATTGTGGGAAGTCACCAGCGGCAACAGTTAGCAGAGGTGCTTGGTTTTTGAGCGTGCGAGGGAGCAATTTTTCCACCTGTCTGTGGCAAAAATGGGAAATGGGATTTGCCCTTTGTGTTTCACTCCTGACACGCTGAAACTGGTCAGGAGGATAAGTTGGCTTGTGCGACAGGAGGCAGACGACAAGAGTTGGGAGTAATTAAACAGTCGTCTCGACTAAATGGTCAGACTAGGCAACCAGCCCTCGGGGGTTCCGACTTCTTCTCACGTGACTGATAAACTGACGACTAAAGCCCGTGTCAGATGGCATATCATTTCCTCCAGACACGACTGTCCTATGGGCAGAAATGTTCCCGCTATATTTTGTCGTATCTGCAGTTGGTTGTTACACGAGCAGATTTTTCCTCAACTCCCAACTGTCCTCAGAATCAACAAACACTCCCTATGGCTTGCACTCTTTATTTCCAGTTTCACTCCTTTTTTGGTATGCATTGTATGCGTTCACCATTGGTCTTTATCAGTCACGTGAGACAAAGTCGATACCCCAAGGGCTGGCAGCCCAGCCTGACCATCGAGTCGGATGACTCTTTAATTACTCCCAACTCTTGTCGTCTGCCCCCTGTCACACGAGCCAACTTACCCTCCTGACCCGATTTTTAGTCGTATCTGGAGTGAAAATCTGCCCGTCTGACATGGGCTTAATGCTGAAGGCATACCATGCATACCAGAAAATGGGGTGAAGCTAGGCGTAAAGGGAGCAAGCCGTATGGAGTGTTTGCTCATCGAGAGGGTAGTGATAGTGGAAGAAAATCTGCTCGAGTGACAACCAACTACAGACACGACAAAATGTAGGAGGAATCGCTTCTGCCCTTAGGATAGTCGTGCCAGGAGGAAAAACTCTGCCCGCCCGTCTGCCACGGGCAGACATGTCCATCCGTCCGAAATGGCATATCTCAGATCAACCACAAGTTCAACTTTACTCTTCAACAAATTTAGCCTCTTCGTCGCAGGTAGAATTTAGCCAGTGTGTTTTTGCCAATGTAAAATTAAAAACATTCGGAGAACATTATTTCTCGGTAGGCTATGCGTTTTATATACGTTTTTTTCTTCCGTTTTCCTCGCTACAGTTTACGTCACCAACCCGCATGCCCCTAAGCAGCAATCTCTTCTGGTCGTTGCTTCCCAATTGAAAACTTTATGTACTTCTTGGAAACAAGTTTGTTTGCTTGCTTGACTGTGCAAAC
This sequence comes from Lithobius niger, assembly GCA_023313725.1. NCBI lineage: Eukaryota > Metazoa > Arthropoda > Chilopoda > Lithobiomorpha > Lithobiidae > Lithobius > Lithobius niger. The sequence goes on along the minus strand of JAHWFP010259300.1, from coordinate 41,314 downwards.
CAAGTTAGGAATTATTTTTAGTTACACCAGCATTAATACAACACGAGCGCAATTTTTGTTAATCTATTTCTTTATCGCAATCGAGCAAAAAAAAAAATGCAAGCACTAAAAAAAAAAAAGACTATATATTTTATCAGATCGACTGTAAAAAGGATTTGACAAAAAGTTACAGACGTGAAACCACACACTGTCGCATTTTGTAACCCTTTCAACACAAGTATAAATGGAAATTATAGCAATGTACTAATTTATTACAACTGAACGTTTCAGGAGCCATAAAGAAAGGAAGGGGGGGGGGGGGCGAAGAATAGTCGAATTATTCAACTGCTAATGTTATCTCGGGGTGGAAAGGGACAATTCTACTATAAAATATTTAGGATCTTTTACACACTACAATCGACATGACCATGAGCACACGAGACGTAAAGAGTTCGGTTAAGCAAGAATATGTTATTTATAAGGGGATAGTAAGCACCTATCAAGCAAAAAACGAACCGACGGGTGTAAAAATCAGTACACAGGCACAGGATAATTAGGCATCCGAATTTAGGTACTCGACAAATAAGCACTCGGACAAAGGCTCTCGTGACATAAGCCGGGGCACCGGACAAGTAGGCCCCCAAATTTTTTAATTTTTCTTTAATTTGGATGAATTGCCCTCAAATTGCGGGGTGGGGAGGAAAATGGTTTGCCGTAAAATGTTCGTAGCGTTCAAAACTGCTAACGATTTGTTGGCATCTCTATTACATTAGCATCTCTGATGTTATATGTTAGCCGCAGCAAGCTCGGTAGCACGAGCGAGACAGGATAATTTGGAACTATAATTCACCACACAAAAATTTCGGGAAAAAATGCGAATCCTACACGAATAAGTCTCCTAGATTTAAAACAAACTATACAGAATTTGATGGCAATCCATACCAATTAATTTTTTTTTATTTGGAGCCTTTTGTCCGGGATCTACACGTCTGTGTGCCTACTTGTCCGGGTGCCTATTTGTTCAGATGCCTATTTCACCAGTGCCTAAATTGGGGTGCCCATGTGTCCGGTGCCACTTATCCGGTGCCTATGTATCCTACATCCGTAAAAATCCTTGGAAAAATCTATTTATTCACTACTTTCTTTAAAAAAAAATATTTTAGGAAGCCACACGTTACGTAACGCAAGAAGAATATTCGTACTATAAAAAAAAATAATCGTACGATTTCTATCAGGGGGCATGAAAGGGAACTTAAAATTTGATCCACCACCCAGGAAAAATATATGCTAGAGAGGCCCCTCCCCTCCCCCAAAAAAATCACACCATTCTTGCTCCGTGGTAAATATGCAAATGATTTCACCGTTGCGTTACAATTTTGTTTTAACAAAACTTTCCACTCCATAGAATTTTTTTATATAACAAAACGAGGTATACTGAACGCAATACAAATTGGGAAAATAGAATAACAATGATTTGTGAAATGTTTGAAAATCTGCACACATTTCCACACAATATTTTCGGCACTTATTACAGATTCTGTATACTGGCATTCAAAGAATACAAATAAGCTGACTTGGAAATTATTACAAATGGGTTCAAAAACCAGGGTTACAAATAAACCAGTGATAAATTATTAAGACTTGTACTATTAGACTTCTAAGTTAGTTCAAACATCGTTTTAACGTTTAACACAAAAAAAAACTCTTAGGATGAAACATATTTAATTAGATTTAATATCCACCGTTCTTCATTGTCGACTGATATTTGACGGCCAGGTAAAAATTAGCATGTAATTTGTAATACGAATACAAATTACATTTCCTTTCCCAAGCCACATTTTCTCTCCAAGGCTAAAGCGTTTTTGTTTTGTTTGCATCACAAAGAGAAAGCAGGTTTGCATTTATTCAAAAATGTTGGACCAAAACGTTGCAAAGTTGGACCAACTTTTTGTGACTCATCGCTCCGAAACCATTTTAAGTTTTCTTGATGAGACGAGACCAAGAACAAGGTATAATACATTATAAGTATTCTTGTAACTTACGATATTTGGAGAATCTAATCCTTTGGGTAACTGCACCTTGATATTCTGCATTTCTCTCACTTTTATTTTCAACCTGGAAAGAAAAAAAAAAGAGTACATTTTATCAGGAGTGGTATAATGAAGGGGTTCCAACACAATTCTACATGTTTCACCGCTCGATACTAAGTCCTGACCCCACGCGGCCAGTTCTCGAACTAGTGGCTATTTCTGCTTTTGCGGGAAAATTCAAGTTGAAAATTTGTGCGTGAGAAACATCACTTGTGCCGGGAATACTCCAAGCATGTGTGAATTCCGCAAGCAGTTGCGCTTACATTACCTTGACGCAAGGAACGCGTCTTTCTTTCTCAAGCCAAGGCCGACTGAGTTAGAAATTGAGTGGTTTCCCATTTCGCCGAATCCAGGCCGACTTAGGAAGAAATTGAGTGGTTTACCATTTCACCGAATCAATGCAGACTGAGGTAGAAAATGGGTGGCTCCCGTTTCGCCCAATCAAGGGGGGGGGGGGGGGGATTGATGCTTAATGGCGCGTCGACAACGTGGTCATTAGCGCCAACCTCAGTCACAGTGCAGTGGTCCGGGTTGCCACTGCACCACACATTACCAATCAAGGTCGACTGAAGTAGAAATTAGGTGGTTTCCCATTTCGCCTGATCAATGCCAACTGAGGTAGAAAATGGGTAGTTTCCCATTTCGCCGAATCCCATTTCTCTGTAAAATTTTCCAAATTCCGCCGAAAATTAAGCCAAAATTCAAAGTCAAAATATTCGTCACAAATTTAGCATTAGAGACGTTAAAGCGACATTCCTACTGGGATGGAATTTGTGATTAGTAGCTGTTTCTAATTTCTAATGTTATATGTTTTGCCGCAGCGAACGCGGCAGCACGAGCGAGGCACGAGGCAGACAATTTGGGAAATCCCCTTTCGCCGAAAATTAATACATTGATTAAAATTCGGCAGAACTGGATTCCATGAAAGGGGTGTACACCGTCGAGGTGGTGTGGGTTGACCCTTTTCATACAGTTGTTACCAAGATCTTTGGACAAGCGGGAGAGTATGGGCTTTGTAACTATGGTTTGTAATATTTAATTCTTGTTGAGCCGTAGGTTTTCCTACCTGTTTAATCCTTATTTCACGTTTAATTTGTAGGTTTCATTCGTTTCACTTGGAGAGTGGCGTGGTAAATGAACGTCGCTCCAGCGGCGATTGGAAAGTGTCTGTTTATATGTGTATATGCGTGTGTTAAATGCTGCCTATGGACGTTTCCTTTTGGCTGTGACAGTATGGCTGAGCGGTCGGACCTCGACTTTTGGTTTCACAGTAGCTTGTTTATTCTCACAAGGCCAGTCTTAGGACACGTTTACGCTACGACTCGCCTTTGCATTCTCGCGCCTAGAAGCTAGGAATCACCCGAAATTCCAACATGGCGGCGGTTTTATGTCTGCCGCCTCGCAACGAAAACAGCAAATAACGTGAGTTCTGAAGCGTCGGGAAAATTACTTCGTCATGAGGAATTCTTTATATTATTGTCACGGCTTATAAGACTGCAATTACATATTCAAACGATGTCGGATTTAGCTAATCCAGGTAGCGATGTGACCATGGCAACGACACCTTTGCCATCGCCATCGAATTCTAGCTGCGAGAATCCAAAGTCGAGTAGCGGCGTAAATGCACCCTTACGTACTGACTGTTAATCGGCTTGTGTGATCAACAGTACAGGGACAAGGCCGAAATTCTCGCTGACGCCCCTTCAGAGTTGAGGCTCTTAATTTTCATTTGAAAGTTTATCCGTGTGACCATAGAATTCAGGAAGAAACATTTTTTTAACGCTTTCTAAAAAAAAAAAAAAAAGCTGTGGTTTTGTTCACCTCACAAGCCTTGTTAACACTTCACCTTGAGATTCATTGTTTATTACGTTTGTCACATACATCTTTATTTCGCGCATTTCTTTCTTTTTGCCAACCAATTCACGCTCTGAATCGCTTAATCCACCAACCGGAAGCTAATCAATTGGTCTTAGCATCCGGCCAGAGATCCTAACCAGCCTTGGCATATCTCATTCGAGAAATGACCGCTTGCGATCGTCGACCACAACGAGGAATGGAAAATGCCACTCCTCGTAAGAATAAAGCAACGGAAACGGCATCCATTTAACCAAAAGTAGCTAAATGAGTGTTTACAGCTCAGTGGCAAAAAAAAAGCTGCAAAATACCCAATACACTAAACAATAAAAGGAACTTAAACTTGTCCATTAACCCACTTTAAAATTAACTTAATTCAATTCATCCCATTCTTGGCTGGATTCCCACAACATCCAACAGCTGTCTTAGTTTCCACAGAGTCTTCCTTCTCCCTCCCCCCCCCCCCCACACTTTCTCCCACCCAACGAGACTTAGCATCACTTTGTCTTAATAAATACGCTTTCAATTCATTAGCTTTGAATTCGTTTTGGCTTAAGGCCTTGCTTTTATCTTCCTTAATTTGAGGAGAGAAGAGGATATTCATTTCTTAGCGCCACGCTAAACCAGAAACCCGCTGGAACGGTGGTCGGACTTTTCGTCCCACGGAATATTCGTTCCCGGGCTTTGGATGTTTGTCGGACTCCTGGTCGAAACCGTGGCGCCAGCAGACGAGAGGGGCAATTTTGCTAGGCAATTCCAATCGGAATTACTGGGGTCTTGTACATGCCACTATCGACATGAGCAAAAGGCATCACAGGGCCCTTTTCTTCCCGAAAATTTCAGGGTTGGCTGAGGTCAGGCTCAAACTAAACTAACTCGTCCCGGACTCTTCTTTTTTTTTTCAATGTTTTTTTTTTTTGCATGATTCAACAGCCTACAGTTCTGATTGCAAACACACACGAATTTCGTTCTGAGTTATTCCGGTATTTCTGGTTGGGGAAGCTTTAGGATGATTTCCTAAATGTTGTTGGTTGATCGACGGGCGTAGCCCTAATTCTCGTATCGAGCCTGCATAACCCGTTTAAATGCATGAGTGCATTAGTGACCAAAGAAGACCTAACATTTCTTCTGATCGTCATGACGCTCTTTTTGCCGTTTCATCCATAAGAGCAAGCCGACTTTAACCCTAGACACGACTCGAGTCACGTGATTATACCATGACTCGAGTGACCCTCCCCAGTTCTGACTGCGCACACCCGGAGTTAAACGAATAGTCGGGGCACACAAACAAAAGGTTGGGGATAAAACAAGAGGTCCGGGCACAAACAAAAATGAGTCGGGGCCATAAATAAAAAATTGGTGCCATAAACGAAAAGTCGGGGACACACACCAAAATCGGAGGACCTAAAAAGCCATTGTTGACTTAAAAACTTAGAAGAATGGGTGGAAGCTTGGAAAGATTTTACGGTCACGCAAAGTATTTGCTGCGAAGATCACGACATCTTGCTTAACATCGTTAAATTTTAGCAATCTTTTGGAAGAGAAGAAGATTGCTAAAATGAAAGAGAATGCTGAAAGAGAATGTGTAAAGTTCTCCGTGTAGTCCAGCAGTGAGTTTCCGGCAGTTCTGATTCTGGCACACTTTACGATGTTTATCATTCCCGGGAGAAGTGACTCGTCCGGCTCCTTCCTAGGTACAGATTGCCTGTTGCCAGATTTGTCATCGTCAGTTGTGCGAACAAAGTACGGTTCATTCTGGTAGCACCCATTTTGGGGGGCGAACTGCATTTTGGGGGACAAATTATTGTTCGAGGACGAAAAGTCCTATCTTGGTTGTAACACTCAACATCACATCGAAAACAATGAGTACCTTAACCTAAACCAGCTTAGCATACGTGTAACTTAGTTCGTCATTAATTACAGTGACACCATCACCAATTGAAAAGAGAACGAAAATACCATGGCGCCATCTATCGGCAGTGATATTGTTAACCTTTTACTGCTTGCTCCCAGGTGCACGAGGACGTACCAAATTCTCACACACAATAATAATTAAGGAGGTTGTGGTTTGTTTGTTTCGTTAAAAGAAATGCCGTTGTGCATTCCTTCGCTTAGTGCACGCAAGTGCTAGACAGCAATGGATGTTGCCAGATTCTGCCTACTTTCAATCGGAGATAGTGCCACTTTAAGACGGACTAGGCTTACAGCATGTTGAAAAATCGCGATTATTGGTTTTGGGCGGCACTAAGTAGTTCTGGCTTAATAGAACGGCTTTGACGGAAACTTGCTAGAAAGGAATTCTATGCGACGCTTCCTCTTTTCTATGACGGTTTGTTCTGCATAAATTCCGAGACGTTCTTTAAGATTATTAACATTCCGGACATATTCTCGCAGCGGCAGATAACTCAGCTCTTTATTAGTCTTTTCTCCAACTAAAAGTTTTACGCTTAAACAAACACCGAACTTGAATATTATGTTTATGAAGACAATTATTAATTTCCTAAATAGAATATTAGCGGTCTTAAATTTGTCAGTAATGGATACGTGAAATAAATCATACGAAATGCTCTTTTGTCAAGCACAACGAAGGTATCAAGCCGCATCTTTGAGTCCTTTAATTAATCAATAATGTAATTTTAGTTTTGTCAAGTATATTATCCGATTATGTTCAACTTTCCTTCGCGAAATCGTCGGGTGCGCAATTTGTCACCGCCTACTGCGTCGTGCAAAAGTTTGAAAGGTACTTTGTGTCAACAAAGTTGAAATTACGACATCAGCAACTGAATACGTTTTGATCTACGCATGGCAATTTTATCTAGACACACGCTAGTGTGTCGCATCAATAAGGCACCGATCGTCAGCATTCCAGAAACAATCGTAGCATTCAAAGGACATCGTAGTAGTAGCATGACATCACACAATAACAATGCATACAAGGCTGGAATTAGGTTGAAATCAAATGCTACGGCCACCTGACAAAAAATACCCCATACGGGAGCGACTTTGAATTGGCTTTAAATGAAAAATATGATCTTCGATAATGTTGCAAATGTGTGACTAGTAATGGCTGATAGCTGGCTGGCTGTTCCGCCAACTCACGTTAATTAGTACTATAGCTGACCCTGGCGTAACATACGCCGTTCTAGCAAACAGCCACCTCCTCACGCCCTCCACCGCAACCTGCCCCCCACCCCCACCCCTCTCCCCGCGCTGGAATGCAAAGGCTGCTCGTCTGCTAGCTTCTGGCCGGAAGTCATGATCCCTCACCATCGTCATGAAGTCTGCTCCTAAGTGAAATATAGACAGGACCCTTGCTGTCACTTAGCAAAGTATTGGGCAGGACTTCAGATACAAAATAAAATTGGCACAACAAAACTACCAAGGGGTCAAGGTGGCCTAATGGGTACTAAAGCCAGCGTCCAGGTTCAAGGGTGACTTCATCTACCCCCGACATTTTTGGGAAGAGAAAGACCATGAGATGCCTCTGCTCGTGTCAATTGTGTCACGTAAAAGATCCTAGTAATTTCCGATTTCAATTACCGAGCAAAGCTGTTGCTCTAGCGTTCTGGTGCCATGGCTTCGGCTGGGAGCACGTTACACCGACATAGTGTCAGTGACGTGAGCAGCGGCTGTCGTCGTTGTATGCGTATCATCAGCTCTGTGACAACAGTATGCGACCCCTGGTATCGGCCACGCTGTGACGACGGCTACCTGTATTGACCAACACTGCCAGGTGTTAACGTGCATACCAAAACCACTCCGTAAAGATTTAGCGAGTTGCACCAAAAATGCTACAACGACAAAAGGAAATTGGGTTTAGGCCTAACCTCCAAGTCAACGTGAAAATATGAAGAAGAAGAAAACGTGTGCTACCAATACTGAAGAAGTAAAAAAAAAGTCATCACACCAAACGACAAGAACTGGTGAAAAGAATGGTTGGGCCTTTCAAAGGCGTGATAATAACTGACGAAAACATTCGCAAAGTTCATTCCACCGGCTAATACTTCAGATGTACTTTACGAATGATTAAGGTGTATTTTTAAAGACAATAAAAATTGACATTATATTTGTTTATGTTTCAGGGAAGTTACTTGGCTGTGAAGACGTTTTAAAAAATATATATTTTGTTTGGCACGTGTTGAATAGAATTTGGCCCACGAAAAAAAACAGTGTTTTGCAATCATCCAAATCTTTGCTGGATGAGGGGAAAGGATGATGCAGGAGTGATACGAGGAAACAAACGACAAAACACCAGTTACAAGAAGTTGGGGGGGGGGGGGGAAACCGGTTGTGCGCGGTTGAGGAGGTGCCTATCTTGATTTTTGAAGCTGCAAGTTTTCCTGGTAATCTGATGAAACAGCAAACGAACCAGCATAATATAAAAGATCAGAGAACACTACGTTCAGCGTGAAATGATGTCGAACTGACAAGTCAGCTATTGAGAGGAAATGAATAATAAATGGGGGCGAAGAATTGTACCGACACGGAGTTATGTTAACTCCGGAATTTTCATAACCACTGACCCTTGTGTTGGACCCGGAATTACAGCAACTCCGGATTCGTAATTTGTTTTTAAAGTGTCTGAATTGTAGTAACACGGATTTGTAGTAACACGGTTTCTGATGTTGTATGTATAACCGCAGCGAGCGCGGTAGTGCGAGCGAGGCATGGGCGTTATTTAATCATCAATAAAATCAGGAGTTACGGTAACTCCGTGTTACCACAATTCCGGATTGTTTCCGACACGTTTAAAGCAAATCACAAATCCGGAGTACTGTAATTCCGGGTCCAACACAGGGGTCAGAATGTAAGAAAATTCCAGAGTGAACGTAACTCCGTGTCGATACAATTCCGGCGCCTTTAATAAATGATGCATGTCTAAAGCCAAATTCTAATCAATTTGATACCAGTTAGCCAGTTTGAATATGCGATGCAGCCATGATAGACAGATGCAGTTTTTATCTGATTTGATATCATCTGAACCGTGAATGAAAATGAGTCGAATTTCTCATAATTCATTTTCGTGCCAAGTATCATAAAATACTTCGTCTCCAAGTATCATAAAATACTTCGTCTCCAAGTATCATAAAATATTTCGACATTAACTGTAAACTAGCCAAGGGATCGATAATAAATCATCTGCTTGTTTGAAAATCGCCAGTCAACTACGCAAGTTTTGCTAATTGGTGACTTCGTGATGGTTGGAAGTGTAAAAGTTTCTTCTAATACAACACAAGTAATTAAGCTTAGGCATTGAAGTAGGTAATTTCCTGATCCTAACAAAGGTATATTTGTTAGGATTAGCAAATTATCTGCTTTATGCCCAAGCTTAAGTACTTCTGTGGTATTAGAAGAAACTTTTACACTTCCAACCATCACGAAGACAACAATTAGCAAACTTACGTAGTAGACTGGCGATTTTCACACAAGCAGATGATTTAGAAATTATATCCTTTGCATGGTTGTAGAAGTGGTAGGAATCTAGAAAAAAAAAACGAAAAAAAGCCGAAAAATAAACCGGAAAAAAAAAGCTGTAGAAAAAAAGCCGTGGGAAAAAGCTGCAGAAAAATAGTTTTCTACTGAAACTTTCTTTGTCAGCCTGGTGAAATTCGAAACAAGGCATGTGACCTAGCCTAACCTATAACAACAACATACAAAGAAATTCTACAAAACAATTAGATTTAATTTCCGTAGGTTTTTCCTTCGGCTGTTTTTCTGCAGCTTTTCTCTTTCGACCGGTTTTTCCAAGATTTTTCCCCGGTGACCTTTGCGGTTTTTTTTTTTGGGTCCACGCACGCGTGGTTTATCCATGCCAAACTCTCCTAACCTGTAGGGCCTATTGAACTCCCCAAAACCCGTTAAAACAAAACCCGTTTGTTAATATCGTTTGCGGCTTTACTAAACATTGAAAAACCGGAGTACATTCTGGGACACCCTGTAACAGCACAGTATAGCGTATGCGTATTGACCTTTAATTTGCAGTATTGACTGTAAAAAAAGCCTATGTGGGCCTCATATGGAACTCAACCATTCCCATAGCAAAGAACGATCAGAAGTTAACGAACAGAACGCCTAATCCCCCTCTAGTAGCAATCGGACAAACTATAACTCTCTCCAGCCTGGATCATCGAGATATGTCCAGCCAGTCAGTCCAAAAGTGTCCTAAACCTTTTTATCTTCTAATATTTCGAAACGATGAAAACCCCTTCCTCCCCAACCCCCTCAAAAGGAGTTATAGAATCTTATAGAATCTCTAGGGATTGCTATGTCATTTCGTCGCGGATAAGATTTCCGCTTAAATAAAAATGAGTTGTATGCCAGTTGGTGGAAAGTAATCTCAGAAATGTCATCTGCTTTCTAATAAAACCGACATGAAGTTCATGAGATTCGGCAAAAATCTTCCGTTTGAGTGGACACGTCTGACAGTAAGTCGTAAAACTGACATTTTGTCTCTCAATATACGTATACCTATCTTTACAAAAAAACCTTATTCGAAAGCTATACCAAACCAGCCAAAGTTAGAAGAAATAAGGGGGGGGATCCTTTCCTGAAATTTTATCAAAGTGTGTGTTCTGCTCTGATGTTAAAAAAAAATTAATTTATCACCCCATCCCTTTTCATTAATGAAAAATAAAGAGTATTTACAAAGCCGTAATTCAATAAAACTTTTTATACCGAACAACAAATAAGCAAGGACTTAAATAATCAAAATTTGAACCACACAAGACCACCCATACAACTTCAACAGGCATCATCGGGAAAAAAGAGGAAAAATGCACAAAATTCGCAAGTAACTATTTTTCCAACCCTCGAAAAGGTTTTTTAAATGAAGTTTGCCTTCGTTTAACGGGTTTTCTTCACAATTGTATTTACCTAGAGGGCAAAAAGGCAAAAAATCAAAAAAAGAGGGGAGGGAGGGCTTGTGCCCCAATTTTCCCAATGTAGGGACTGCCCCCCACATTTATTTGCCCCACCAACATGTCCTTCGTTGTGTCAATGTATTTCTTTTTCTGCATCTTCATACGTTGCCGTATTTCTTGGACCAACGAATTTATTTTTATGCTCCAACAGTATTGGCCATCCGTCTTTGAATCGACGTATTTCGTTTTCTGCTTTACCAATATGTTGGCTGTTCTTTGCTGTGCCAACGTATTTCCGCTTCATCAAGAAGTCGGTCTCGTCATTAGGCCAATATCTCTCTTTTTCTGCTCTGCCAGTGTATTGGTCTTCCTTCATTGGGCCAACGTATTTGCTCCACCAGTATAGGGGAAAATGGTTTTTATTTCCCTCCAGCCTTTGGATAAACTTTATTTCGGATTTATACACCGTCTTCTCATCTCAGTTAAGAGCTAAAACGAGGTAAAATATCCCTAACGTAATCCATCTTTTTTCTTTAGTGATGCAGACAAAGCCCACACAGGCACTCTGTTGCCATGGTCACCAACTTTCGTGGTTAGGCTGCACAATCAAATCCAGAATTTCCCTTCCCCCTCCCCTAACCAAACACCAGCTAAAACTCTAAAAGAAAACGCCAGTGCTAATGGAATCTTCACGAATCCGAGAAGGAAACTTGTTTTTGAACTTCTTTCCAATTTACTCCAAATGTATATTTAAAGCAATGTGACAAAAAAGCAGACAGAAGTTTCGAAGAGCCACGACTCATGCTCTGGTGAACTTTTTTTTTTTTTTTTTTTACTTCGTTCGCATCTAAAGTATACGGCAAAAGCTGCGTTCGGAAATTGCATTGCGATCCATTTAGATTAACAACCCGAATAATGCGGGCCGGGCGTTCGGTTTGGACTGCTTTTCGTCGAATCTAAAATTTTAAGGCAAATCGATCGAGTCGCGACAAGGTCACGTCGTAAAATCGACATCTCGTATCACACGAGAGTGGGCGCGACAACGAGATCCAAGCACAGATGTAAACGCCATCTCTGATAGTTCACATTTTAGATAACGGAAAAGATTTCGCACAAGCTTTTTTTTTTTTCGTTTTTAATTAATAAAAGGAATGACTTGCACCGTATTTTTTTTTATATACCGTTTGGATATTTTTCTGGAGTCTAATTTCAAAATGAAATCAGAAATCTTTGCAAGTTGAGTTTTCGACGAATTTAATAGGAATGTGGTATTCGTTTCGCTATACTTGTTGTTGTAGGCTCTGACGTCATAGCCACTGCTGAATGACGTCATCGTTAGGGACCAAGGGTCTCGCGAGAGATTAGGACATCCAACGATTGAACACCGCAGTAAAGATGGATCAAAACGCGTTCCCGGTCAGAGTCGCTATGATTGGCTGCTTTTGTGCCCTGGTGTGACGTCAGGAGCCCGCAAAACCAAAAACTAAAGTTGCATTTGTATGGAAATTAAACTTGTAGTGGTTTTATTTTTATTATCGACATCGGCATTGTATCGGATCGGATCAGATCGGTTTACCCTTCATCGGTGTCGGATTGGATCAATAAAAAGTCATATCATGGCCGATCATGGGCCAAATGACGAACAATGGCAAAATAGACCGAATATCGGATTGTTAGGCCCTGCGCCAAACAAATGCCAAATAGGTCGAATACCGAAATATTCGGCCCTATGCCAAACAATGGCCAAATAGCGAATTATTCGGCTGAATATTTTACAAGTTAGGCTAAATTAAACTTATGCTGTTGATTAAAATGTGTGACCATGCTGATTAAAGAAAGACACATTAGTTGACCAGGTTTCCTGATGACAAACATGACGAAATTGAGGTAAAGTTATACAACGCGTATTTTCGCGTTTTGAAAAACTTACCTTCCCCCTCATAAAATCTACAGTTTCGTGTTAGGCCTTAGAAAAAAGGCAATCACCCATAATTTTTCCTACTTTTAGGAATGTTAAAAGACAATGCCTGAAAAAACCTAAAGCCTAATGCTTACATAAACAAAATTACGTATATTTATGTTAATATTCGGCTGAATACCAACAAATCACACATGATTCGGCCGAATACGAATATCGTATTCGGCCAAAATCTTTTGTATTTGGTGAAATATCGAATATCATTATTCGGTCAATAAGTATTCCACCAACATCAATATTCGGCCGAATTACCAAATACTTGAATTTTTGGCCGAATAGGTCGAATACCGAATTCATCCTTAATTTTCTAGCCACTCCGTTCCTTATAAACAAATTACTTTTGTGACTATGAATTACTTTGGTCTTTTAGTTTGCTGAATAAATACCACCAACACAAAATAAGAATACAAAATAAAACAATCCTGCATTTTGGGGACAAGGGTTGTCTTCCTATTTAAGGACAACTTTTAGCCACACTTCCATGTTCAACAAAACATTGTTTACTTAAGATTTGGTTTGAATCAGATTTTTTTTAATTAAGTCTTTTATTTTTATTTTTACTATTATTTAGTAATAATGAGAAAGCTTTCACTGTAGGCCTACCTAAGTGTTGAATTAAACAAACAATATTCAAACCAATGCCACTCTATTCCATACCAGAGCAAATGAACATGGTCTGTCTACTGAGTATATATACGTATACACATTTAGTATAACATGTACAGTGTGATTCGTAAAATACTGAAAAATAGGCCTCAGATGTAGGCTTATAAATCTTATTTCTTGGGGGTAGGGGCAGAAACTCCATGTTCTACATTTATGACGGTCTTTCTACTAGTACACTAAACTAAGGTAAGTAACTTGGATGAAGTCTTTTATAGGCCTATTTATTATAATAATCATTAATTTATGAATCTTCGTGTGTGTATTATGCAGTATATTACATAGGTATTTTATACGTATAAAGAGGAGTTTGATCAGAATACGCTAAGTGTGACACTTTTCCGTTAAAACTTTTCTTTACAGTATGACACAAAATACACCACAAGACGTATAAGCATCCAGTTGACAGACATCAGTCAGTTATGAATCGAGCTACAGCTACTGGCCGTGGCTCACCTCCTCTTAACTCCAAGTCCAAACTATTTCAAGGCTGATTTCACACTTATCAATAGTATAGGTTCTTCTATCGATTGGGAATACGAATTTTCTGAAATCTCTGCTGAGTTTGCACTGGTCATTCTCGAAGATTTTCTCACTGATGTGAGGAACTATGTTGTTCCCTGCTCCTCTCTGCAGAATCACAAATCTCGGCCTCCTTGGCTCACTCGTGAAGTAAAAGCAGCAATCAACAAAATGAAACACGCATGGGACCGCTACAGAACTAATCCGACTATGTCTAACCAAAATAGCTATGCTGAGGCTCGAGCTAGGGCATCCTCGTCTGTTTTACCTTCCAAACGTAGTTACGAGACAAAGCTTCTTTCAGAGAGCAAGGCCAATCCTAAGAAGCTTTTTGCCTATTTGAATAACAAACACACTTAAAAAGCCAAACTGCATCAAGGGTGCTAATGGAACCCTACTTCATACTGATGTTGAAGTTGCGAATGAGTTCAATGGCTTTTTTCACTAATTTTTCCAAACTCCTCAGCCTAGCTGCAACACTCTTATTTCCCTGAAGAGCCCATTCCCTGCCAATCTTTCAATTTCTGCAGCCGTTGTTTATAAACACCTCTCTGCCCTCAAAACTTGCTACTTCTGCAGGGTCTGACCAGCACCACCTAACTGTGCTTCTTCTCTTTCTAATCCTCTAGCTATTATCTTTAATAGATGTATTTCTGAAGGTTCTTTTCCTGATCAGTGGAAAAAAAGCCACTGTTGTCCCAATTCACAAAAGCGGCCCCACTTTCAGTCCTTCAAATTACAGGCCCATAAGCCTCCTTCCTATCTTTTCTAAGATATTTGAAAAATCTTTTCACCATTTCCTGACTGATTGGCTTCATCTGAATCATCCTCTTCACAATTCGCAACATGGATTCCGTAAAGGGATATCCTGCCTCTCTAACCTCCTTATTGCAACTGAGCACTAGACTTCTTACTTAGACAGAAAGATGGCTTGTGATGTCGTATATTTCGACTTTACCAAAGCTTTTGATTCAGTTCCGCATTCTACTCTTCATTCTAAGCTTCATGCAGCCAGGATTCCTGATTTTTTGTTCTGCATTTCTCTTTTCTTATCTGGATAATCGCAAACAAAGAGTCCGTATTAGAAATACTCTTTCTGAATGGGCACCAGTTATACTTGTGGTGTTCCCCAGGGTTCTGTTTTAGGTCCTCTCCCTTTTTCTGTTCTACATCAATGACCTCCTAGAGTCTCTTATCAGTCTCTGTCTTCTTTTTGCAGATGACCTTAAGGTGTATCGCTCCATTGCTAATTCTGATGACTGTGTTCTGTGGCAACATGACCTTGACATCTAAGTGTAAAGTTCTACACTTAGGACCTAATAACCCCAAACACACATATGTCATGGGGTCTACCGTGCTTCTTTCTGTCCAAGAAATTCGGGATCTTGGGGTTATTGTCGATGCCAGTCTGAAATTCCATTCCCAGTTACTCGCTGCTTCGTCTAAAGCTAGACGCACTGGGTCAATTATCTTCTCAAATACTTAACATCACCTAGTTTTGCTATGTTGAAGTTTGTCATCACTAATTTTGTTCGACCTCACCTAGAATATTGTATCCAGGCATGGAGGCCCTACTACCAGAAGTCGCTTCAACTCCTAGAGCGAACTTTTCGCTATTTCACAAACCGCTGTGCTTCCCTCTCTGCTTTATCTTACCATGAAAGACTCAGACTCCTCGGGATACCATCCTTGCTACTCGTTTTGACAGAGGCGATCTGTTGTTGGTGTATAAAATTCTAAATGGTTGTGAGGGCTTCTATCCTAACACCTTCTTCACTCAAGGGGGCATAATCTCAAACTTCAGCATGGATCTTTCAATTCGAATTCGAGGAAGGGAGTTTTTTCACAAAGAGTTGTCTCTAGATGGAACGCCTTACCGTCTCATATCGTCAATGTACCTTGTGTTAATGCATGGAAGGCTCAATTTGATAATTTATTTTCGTAATCTTCTCCTGGGCATTCCAGGCATAACGCCTTTGCCAACTTAACTTACTTCTGATTCAAGAGTTGCATTGGGAACACAAGTTTGGCATACTTTTCTACACATTTAGCCATTATCTGTATGCAGTTCGTAACAGAACTTAAAGCAATTTAAGTAACTTTTAAAGTTGAATTCTATAGTGTCCTCACAAGTAAATTTACAACTTACAAGGACATACCTTCTCATTACATTCAAGCATCCTGCACGAAATAGCATTTGCAACATTTACATGGGTTAGAGTGGAAAAGCCTTTTTTTTTACCATAAGAAAACAAATGTCTTTGCAACATTTCACGCGTCTGAAGTAATGTTGCAAAACTGAGCCATACAGGAAAGCCAAAAGGGAGGAATGTACTTTTAAAATGACGTTGGTACAAATCAATGCTTTTTTTTTGGTCGATTTAAATCTTGATTTAATCAATGTTTAAAATCAAACTGACTGAAATCAACCACAGGATTGCCAGTTAACAACGGCTAAACCTGTACTATACCTAGCACAAACCTATCTACCCATGCTAGCATGTAAGGAAAATATAATACGTATTTTAACTCTGCCCACCTAAATAAACAGGACGGGAAGCCAAATTGGCTAAAAAAAAAATTGGCAAATACAAATGCAAACTTATCTCCATTTCCTTTTGGAGTTGAATGTTATACAGCTTGAGCGGGAATTGAACCCTCCATCTTTCAGGACCAAAAGCCGAAGTCATACCGTTAAGTCATACTGGCACGGTCTTAGCGGTACGACTTTGTCCAATCTCTGTGCCGGGAGGGGGAGCCTTAGAAATTCGAGTCCCTGCCTTTATGTGCTACTTTTTGGACAAAATTTCACCAATTTTCACCTTTTGATGGTTTTGCCTCAGGAAGGGACGGAGGGTGTCCCCGCCCCTTCCATCACAACAGGCATCGTCACCATTTAACAACTGTCTAGAATGTCTACAATCCCCCCACCCCTCCCTCGTTCTTACCTAGGCTTACGTCATTGGGACCGTACGAGGCTAGCCAATCACGAAAGAGCAAGCTACCTAAAAATGCGATTGCCAAAACATGAAAACAGCACTTACGAAGCATTTATGAAAAGCAACCATTCATATCTTACATGCTGTACACACAAAACATGACCTACTTTACAGGATCGATTTTTTTTTCTCCCCACGTATTAAGCTTTTCGAAATACGTTGCTCTATTCAATTCACCATTTTCCTCTACCCATCCCACCTCAACAAAGAAGGCGACATGTCATTCACGTCGGTCGCCACCACACTCACAAACAGCGTTCGCGTCCCGGGCTGTGATACTACAAGCAAAGGCAGCCGGGCGGCCCAGAGTTTTAGCTCGGCTTCCTGGAACAACTTATCCTGGAAAGCCAATCAATGGAGCTGACAACTTCTGAGAAGCAACTCAGCTGTCAACCGACCCCCCTCCCTGACAAGTCACCCTTGAAACCGTCCCGTATACCACCACAACACCCCCTGGTGTCCGCCCTCCGCGGTGCAGCTCGCTTGGGGCCAGCTATTCTTAATATCAAGGACCGCCAATTGAGCCAAGCGGGATTTTTTTCCTCCGTTCCCTGTCACTCAATGTAATGTTTCCGAGAATATTCTCCGTTGGAAAGCGCTTCAACAAGTGGCCTCCTCTGCTTCTCTCTCTCTCTGCCTCACAACGTTGCCTACTAAACGCATCTGTAGCTTGCTGACCTACAACGATGCTCCTCGATCCCGTGCAGGTAATGTCTCCATGTTTACCCTAGATATAGATAATCGCAGTTAATGCATTTTGTTACAATGCGAGTACTGCTTGCCTAAGTTTTAATGAAAATGCACTTAAGCCGTAGCCTTCAACAAGTTGGGCTTCACAATTTGTGATTTGAAAAAAATACAGTTGCAGATCTTGTGTACGAGGCTAAAATTTAACTTTAAAGCTAAGAAAAAGGGAAAACTTTCCCAGTAAGATTAAGATACCATACTTTTTAAACCGTTAACACTACAGACGTTGTGAAAAGGGTAAGGTGCTACGGTAAGTTTTCTAAACAACATAGGCAAATGACAAAAGAAAAACCCAAATTTAAATAAGCAATTTTTGTTTTATTTCTATCATTTGCGAAAACTTCGAAAGAGTCTCTCCTTGATAAACCCTCCCTCAATGAGTCTCACACCACCCAAAATGATGTACGCATTGGGTTTTTCAGAAATTTGATAGTGCGAAAGATTCTAAATTGCCAAGTGATTGTCTGCGGCTCATATACGTATCGCTACACTTGTATACAACACTTTTCATCATGTAGAATCACCTTATTTGTTTTCCAGTTTAACGCTACGCTAGCTGACATGATTACAGTGAGAGATTCGGCCATGGTCGACCCGCCGGC
This sequence comes from Lithobius niger, assembly GCA_023313725.1. Taxonomy (NCBI): domain Eukaryota; kingdom Metazoa; phylum Arthropoda; class Chilopoda; order Lithobiomorpha; family Lithobiidae; genus Lithobius; species Lithobius niger. Next base: position 23,020 of record JAHWFP010259300.1, on the reverse strand, counting down.
GCCCCCCGCCCCGGTCGTCCAGCGGTCATTTTTAGTAAGGTTTAGAGCGTAAAGCCGCAGAATACCGTCCGAAGCCATTAAAATCTTCCTAGAATAACATTGGGTTTTTCCGTCACTTGTTTTATTGCTCACCTGGTCTCCTCCTCCCCTCCCCCTCACTTTACTACTCCTTTACCTTTTTTTTCCCCCCCCCCCCCCCAATAAAAAACACCCGTTTTCTTAACATCTTAACATTGCTTATGGTTGTAAATTTCATCCTTTACGGAACAACGTGTAATGTTTTGATATGGAGTTAGTAATTTGTGTATTCTCACGTTTTCAAATAAAGTTTATTAATAGGTTATGATTAAAGAACGAGCCGTCCACGCTGAAGCCGTTTAAAGGCACAAAGAGTTAACGTCAACTATACCAGAGTTGGGTTGGAATCTGGGCAAACAAAATTTCCTCAACCCGCGCCATTTGATTTTGAATTCGTCTTCTTTACCTGGTAATGATTGACTGGTTCGAATATTTTTTACCTAAAACGCTTCACAACACAATCCTTCGAAAACGGCTAAGTAAAGACTAGATTTCTATTTGCAAAAATAACAAAATAAAACAAACAAAAAAGGCGAGTCGTGATAATAAATTATTAATTATTTTCAAGCTGTTTGTTAAGGAAAGGTTTTGATAAACTGTCATTCATAGTAATGGCTTTATACACTTTAACCACGACTAAAGACCACTAGTACTGTACCTGTAAAACACTCCTGAACTAAAACAAAAGTTAAGGCTCGATAAAACTCGATAAAGTTCAATAAAATCCGGAAAAAAAACCCAAAAAACTCGAAAAAACAATTAAAACCCGAAAAACCCAGATGGGCTGAATTTTATTTAAAAAAAACTGAGGCTGCTAACTTGCTAACAAACCTAAATTCATTCAAATAATCTATGTATTCATGGTAACCTATGTATTGTAAAATGGTGTTAGTTTGAAAACCATCGGTCGCATACTTTTCAAGTTCTGAGTGGAAGAAAAAACAGAGTAAGCAAAATGTGAAACATGTTTTAACCGGTGTTTAGTTTACCCGCTTCGGAGGCAATGTGTTATTTATCGCTATGGGGGGGATTAAAGCTAACTAACTGGTCACTAAATAAAATCGTTGCAAAAATATTCATCTTAATTGATGAAATCTTGCAGTGGGCCTATAAAAGATTGGATTCGAGCTTTACGGAGATCTTGTAGGCACCAAGCCTTATAATTTATTTAATTTCTTAGTATTTTAAAATCGCGAGGGCAGGTAAGTTTTAAACGAACCACAATACAGGACGATTTTCACAAAGTACATTGCTGCTGTAAAATTCCAACACAAATAGTTTTTCAGTAAATTATGGCACAGGTGCAAAAAATACTAGGAAACTAGACTGTTTTGTCTGTATTGGAAAAGTTGTGAAACCTGATATTTTTATATGGCCTGTCAGCAATTCGAACAATAGCTCTCGAATCACCAGTACTTGACGACCTGTCACGCCACTAACTTGTCATCAAAAATCAAACCGCAGTACCGGTAAGCCGTCTCATTTCATTAGGCTATAACTCTATTTTTCAAATACTATTAGGCTACGAAAAAAAAATTAGTTGTTTCTCAAGCCCTGCCTGGTGGTCAAATTTGCCCCTTGTCGATGCTTTTTATTTGCTAGTTCAAGCTAAATTTATTACCGTTACAAGGAAAAGCAATTCAGTTAGCTGAAAATAAGTATTATTTAGCCTAAATTAACCACTTTCTGCTCCGTAAAATTAAGTATTTTGCAAGTTTTTCCGTAAAATTAAAATGCAAGTGTTTTGAGCAGTTGAAAGTAAGACTTGAGTTACTTCCAATAAAATAAAAAATAAAATAAAAAGCCTGGTGGCCTGGTTACTTTTTGAATGAAAATACCCGAGAAACAAACTTATTTCTTTTCACGGCCTTATTACTATTTATTTTATTTTGTCTCAAAGAGAAACTATACATCTAAGTAGACAATGCATTACAATTAAAATAATTTATTTTTACAATTAGGAACAAATTAGTGTATAAGATAAAACAAAAATTAAATAAAAATTAAAATTTAAAGCACAAGATAACTAAAACAAAGATGAATCCTTCTCGATCAAACGTATAATAAAGTAGTAAGGCTATTACAAGACAGTCCTAAGGTTTAAGAGAAATACAAATCGGCACTAAAGGCATAAAATAACATTTATGCCTAGTAATTTCTCTGAATTTTGGCTCAATTTAGCCAAAACTACTCAAAGTCGTAAATCAACTGGCAGCTGGTTAAACATTGTTGTTGTATAAAAACTTTAACATCTTGTTCCGTAACTTTTTTTTTCCCCAAAGGAACTCGTATCTAATGATTTCTTCCCTCAGCTTACTTTTTTTTTTGAAACGACACGTCCACTATTTTATGGTCTTTATTAAAGTAATTGTTTGAAATAATTGTATAGTTTCTTAGTTTTATTTTTTATTACGGCAAGTATCTTGTACTTTGTATAAGTCTGTAGTCGAAGTATCAAAATTCATTTTCCTTTAATAGATTTATTTTCTGTTCTTTGAAGTCCGTCTATTAGGTACCCTGGAGCAAATTCATGAAATTCAACTCCATACCCGATACGACTGGTGGTCAGGATGTCAAAAACAATTTTCTTACGAATTAATACACTGCAGTGTATCTTTTTCCAAAATTTGTCGATGCTACGGGTTTGCACGTTTTAAATTAACTAGCCTCGTCCAGGGCGATAGCTAGGATTTTTTAAGGGGGTAGGGGCAAACTGGTAATTTTACGCCCCCTCCCCAGCATGAGAAAAGAAAAGTACAGTGTCGAAAACGATAGAAAAAAATTTTGAAAAGTGAACTTGGGTATGTATAAGCTCTCTCATACCCTCTTGTCTTTCTTGGGGCCCCCCCCCCCCCCCGAAAGCTACGGTCCTGGCCACGCCCATTAAATTTCTGACTTTCAATTGTGTCTTGTTTTTGTTATCAAGGGTGTGATCGAGTCATTACGTGTATCGTGGTGTGGGCGAAAATTACCTTTATCTTTAAATTAAACGTGTGTTTCCTGGTATTCAATATTAAATAATGATGTGACAGAAAGCTTGCATCAGTATTTAATCCTCAACACCAGAAAACACACGGTTTAATGTTAAACAGTTATGGGGTTTACTGAGTGGACAACATAAACCCTTGTTTTAGCGCTGCGGGCGAAGAAATTCAACACAAAACAGTTCCCTCAATAGAGAATACCTCAACATTATTATACCTCTGACTAATGTAAACTGTGTAAACAATAAACTACAAACAATACTAGGAGGAAGAACGAATGACAACAAAACGCTGAGGGCTCCAGCACACAATCCACCTCCCCTTCGCCCCCGAAAAATAAATCTCTACTTTTGCTACAAATTCAGATGGGCAGATCATTACCTTGTTGCACTAAAAAATCAAATAATCAAACTTCTGCCACGCATTTCATAGCAGTGAATGTCACTTAAATTTTAAAATAAACGTCACTGAAATTTGGTCCAACATAAATTGTAATGGAATCTCAACTGCTACTTTCAAAAAGTTTACGAAAAAATTCAAATCATAAAAAGAACAAAAGCTACAGTTTAGACCTACACAAAAATACCACACACATAAAAAAAAATTAAAAATTAAACAATTAGCGATTACCAACAAACTCAAGTCATCACAACACTTCAGCGCGGTGTAACGAACGTAGTGGTGCCCGTCACCCCTCCCCCCCCCCCGGCCCCCCAACAAAAAACTTTGCAGTGTGGATACGTGAATTCTCTGGCTTCTATGGGGAGGCCGATGGGGAGTTGGAATAGCGACCCTAAAGGGAGAAGATATTTCCCGCATTTAAAAACAACGTTGTAAAGGCTAAAAAAAAAAGATATTTTGTTTTGTTATATTTTTTTTCCAAATCCACACCACCCCCGCCTCCTTAAACTGCCAGTGAGGAGATTGTATCTATCTGTCGTGAATATACCGTAATGCTATGTGAAAATACTTGCTCTTGAATTACTCCACGGCAATTACATATTTTGTAGGCCTATATGCTCGAGGTATCTGGTTAAATTATTTCGCTATTTTCCCGTTAATCACACATTGCTTATAACTCATTGTATCCTCATGACTACGTTGTCTCCTAAACCTATCTCATGCTTACAATGAATTTAAACTTTCGAACTATTAGTCGGTGTGGTTACCCGGGGGGGGGGGGGGAGATGAGGCTTAATGGCGCGTCGACAGCT
>JAHWFP010259300.1:7891-18644 GCA_023313725.1 Lithobius niger | reverse complement strand
AACGAACGTAGTGGTGCCCGTCACCCCTCCCCCCCCCCCGGCCCCCCAACAAAAAACTTTGCAGTGTGGATACGTGAATTCTCTGGCTTCTATGGGGAGGCCGATGGGGAGTTGGAATAGCTACCCTAAAGGGAGGAGAGATTTCCCGCATTTAAAAACAACGTTGTAAAGGTTAAAAAAAAAAAATATTTTGTTTTGTTATATTTTTTTCCAAACCCACCCCACCCCCTTCTCCTTAAATTGCCAGTAAGGATATTGTATCTATCGGTCGTGAATATATTGCAATGCTATGTGAAAATACTTACTCTTGAATTGAGCTCCGCACGTCAATTACATATTTTGTAGGCCTATATGCTCGAGGTATCTGGTTAAATTATTTCGCTATTTTCCCGTGAATCACACATTGCTTATCACTCATTGTATCCTCATGACTACGTTGTCTCCTTATCATGCTTACAATGAATTTAACTTTCGAACTATTAGTCGGTGTGGTTAACTTGGCTAATAGGATTGACCTTTCCCTGGTTGAATGATATCACTACCTTCAAAGGCCGATCGTTTTTGAAAACTTGGCGGGTTTTTATACCAGTTTTGGTTTTGGGTGGATCTCATGCTTACAATGAATAAAATACGTATTATGATATTTAAGTTTTTACAAAACAGCTATGCTAATCCGTTTACGAGTTAACAATAACATTTTTAATGTTTTATTGTATAGTTCTCTTTTTGAAGTCCTTCATTGTCAATAACAAAGCTAGTCCCAAAATTCAAAACTACAGGTTAAGTGCTGACAGTTTAATTTATCAGACCACCTATTAAATATTTTATAGGCCTACGTACGAGACGTATATTTGTCCTGTCTTATTCGCCCATTTTGTAACAAACGCTCCTGAAAACAGTAATGGATGTTATTCCCCTAAAAATGTAGAACTAACATTAAAAAAAAAATATTTTCATCTAGCTAAGAATTGAATAAATTATGCAAAACTGACACCTCTAATTCGTTTATGCGCTGAAAACGTGAATAGTTAATAACTATAGGCCTAGAAGTAGCGGCAGTGGTGACGAGGCTATAGCATAGCCGATCGTTGAGCTACCTGCAAGGTACATTGGCTGCAAATATAGGTGAACAACAACGGCGTCTTTAGTCAAGGCAATGCTTAAGAGCGGAATTCTTAGGCCTAAACAAAATTATTTTATCCACTCCCTTATGCAACCAAATACACAACACGGTTATAAATCGGAATAGAAATGATTCCACTTGCTATAAACTGCCGCAGTTGCCAACAAATCCCCAAAATTGAGCATTTTTTAAGCGTAAGAAACCGGCATACCCAAAGCATTGGGCAGAAATCGTACAAGTATAGTTATGAAAAATATTCTTCATTAAATTTTATAATACAACTGAAAACACATGACGCATGGGCGAGTAATTGTCATCTTCAGTTAATTAATATTTGTTAAGTTAACGAGATCATACAATATGGAAAAGCTAAATGTAGCTTCGGTCACCATGGAACCATGGATACTGGACGTACATCCTAGCAGTGGGGTGACCAACGCATGTTGTTGTTGGGCGGGTGTCTTCCCGTTTCGCCTAAAATTTTCCTCGTTTTGCCGACCGTAAAAGGGGAATTCCGTTTCGCCGAATCAAAGTATTCTGTAAAAATGTAACTAGAACATTTCTAATTGGAAGGAATTTTTGTTATTAGTTCGGTTTTGATGGTATATGTTTAGCTGCAGTAAGTGCGGCAGCGCGACGAGGCTGATACAATTAAAGAGACTGATATAATTCGGCGAATTGGGATTCGGAGAAACCGTTATACATCATTGAGGGGGGGGGGAGCCAAAAGTAAATTAAAATAAAAGATAATGGAATCCGAGAATCTCGCTAAGGGTCTCTATAGGGCGGACGAGAGACGCCCCTGGAGAAGTGTAAAAAAACTTGAATAACAATTTGATCGCCATCGAAACGTCACAAAAAAAGAATAAAAGGCAATCTTCAAAATGTGTTCCACTTTATTTTTACTTTTGTTTTATTATTTTCTACTTGTAAAACCGCAGTACAAAACTTTTACTCTACGTCGCACCTCAAACCCCCCCCCCCTCCCAATCCCCCTTAATTGGGGGTAGGGTGCTCCACGGGCTTTGGCTTTATATTCATTGGCGGCAAGCGCATTCTGATGGTCTCTCAAATTCATTAAACGAGGACATTTGCTTTTGCCAACAATTTTTTTTTATTGGCTAAACGGAGCCTGAAACTCTAAAATGGATAAATAACCAACTGATAAAATTAAACAAATTTTAGTTAATTAAGGATCATCAAACCAATTCAAATATGATCGGATGTATTATTAACTTCATCAGGTAATTCAAATGCGCAACTTTACATTTTTAAAACTACTGCAGTATTGCATAAATACATTAATATGCCCTACACGCTGTTAAAACAAAATGAAATTTTAAACTCTCTTTTCGAAAAGTTTTTAGTTTCCATTAACAATGCACTTTTAGGGCTAGGGAACAAATAAACGCATCATGAGCTAGTTGATCAATAATGCAGTAACCCTGTACATAAAAAATTTACCTTGCCGAGGTAAACAGACAAAGTTGTCAAAAAAGCTCAGCAAGGCCTACAACCCACGCCGTGCTTCAAGTTAAGTTATAATGCCTTACAAACGCAAACGGATAAAGGGATGTCGAAAAAAAATTTTAATATTTTATTTTATTTAAGTACTAGAGGAAGCTCACCAACTAATGGAAACCCGACCTATCAGATTTTTGCGCATCTGGCTAACAAACGCTGATTTTCGTTCGCTTCGCTCATTCAATCAGCGATCCCAATCCGAATACAAGCCCTTCTCCGCACCCGATCTCCAGGCACTGACATTTGAATATATATATATATCTATGGGACATAAATAACTTGGCTTTCGCAGCCCCGCAGCTTTGGCATTTTTTTATGGCAAAGACCGAAAGTAAATCTCCGACAATGCCTCTCGTATTTGTTTTCATTTACAGAAGTCTTATCGTTGCCGATTACTTTGCAACGTAGCAATAAGCGTCGTGCGCCTCAAGTTTAAAGTGGTTGTTAAAGTGATTGTTAGATTATTATTGTTGCCGGCCCACTTTGCGTGGCCTTTTCTAATGTTATCGACCTTTGTTTTATTCGCCCGTCATCCAGGATTGTTATGTTAGATTGTTTGACTTGTCATTATAAAAACAAATATTTGATGGTAGCAATGTTATTTTAAAAAACAAGTATGGCCTGAAGGAGTTGAATTTGTGGTGGACTGGAAAGGGGACCCTGAAAAAGTCCCAGTCGGTCAACCCCCTGCGATAATCGGAGCATTCCCGGCCGACTCTCCGGATTTACCCTATACCCTTAAACATCGATAGTTAATTTGGCCCGTCCACTCGTTGTATACCTGTTTCGCCGAATCCCGTTCCACCGAACTTTAATCAGTGTTTTAATTTTAGGCGAAAGGGGAACTCCGTTTCACCGAATCATTTTTTCCAAATTGCCTGCCTTGTACGCTTGCTGAGGCTGAACACTAACATCAGAAACCACAGCTGATCACAAATTTTTCCCGAGTCGCAATGCTTTAACTTCTATCTTTTGAAGAATATTTTGATTCGGTGGAACGGGATTCTGCGAAACGGGAAATTTTCCCTTTAAGCCACATTCAAAGCGGGGCTTAATTTCCGGCTAGCTGTGGTTGGCCGTTTTGTCAACAAAACCTGCCCTTGAAGGGGGTGCAAAATTGTAGGCAAAAGAAGAATCCTGTTTCGCGTATTGTGCAAACTTTTGAGTGAGTAAACATGTGAAATATATGCACTTTGTACAACTTTTTTTTGCTTAACTTTCGTATAGACTTTTGTGCGCATATGCACAAAAGTCTACACAAAAATAAGCTCACCCCTCTACAACGCACTGCAACAGCGATCTCTATTATATAATCTAAAAGTAGTCACCATTCCAATTGTAGGTCAAAAATGTGTTAGCGTTTAGGCCTAGTTTTAGATTTTAGGTCTAATTTTCAGCTTTTAGGCCTAATTTTTACCTGCCGTTTTAATTCCGCAAGTGGCAGCTAACGGAGAACTGGGTTCCAGAGTAGGCCTATTCATTCATGCAACACGTTGTCGAGACGGCAACGTAATTTTAGGGCTAGCGTGTGTTGGTAACGGATTCCTTTTGTTTTATGCGGTTACATGTTTTCCTGTAATGGTTAAACGCGGCGATCAAATGTTATTATTTCATTGAGTTACGCCGCGAAAGCCAATTAGCTGTAAAGAAGCAACGATGTGTTAATTTGCCCTATTTTGTAAAGTTCACTTGAGCAGAATTGAAAAAGGCCACGGACATACGGACAACGTCATTGCTATCTTCCCAATTTTTCTGAGTCCACCCCACTTCAGGGTTTATATATGTGCTTGCAAATCTTACGAGTCCTAATTTTTTATTTTAAGTGCTTTATGTAGTATTTTGAAAGTTTCTTTTAACTTCCTTACCAATTGATTAAAGCCTCTGCTGGTAGTTTTTGTTTATGTATCGTTTCAAGTTTAATTTATTTTCATAAAATCAGAATTGGAAGCTAAAACTCGGAACTTCTATGCTAAGTTCGTACGTTCGACAATTTAGATAAAAAATCTTGGAAACGTGAGAAGGCAAGACTGTATTGTAGCCTTTTAATACGAAATTATGTTCAGATCTGTTTGCCATAGTTTTTTTTTTTTTTTTTATGGCTATGTCCACAGTCAGAGTCAGCATACCAAAACGAAACTTGTAAGGATTCACCTGCTAAGCTTTTCGGCCGTGTGAAGTCGTGGTATGAAACGCCAAGCTCTTTCGCCACGTTAAATGAAATGTATGAAATTTGCTTACAGCGCAATTTTAAACTATTTCATTTAACGTTTGAAATCTTAGTCGGTGGTATTAGCTTGGCGAAAAAGCTTGAACTTTGATATCACGACTTCACACGGCCGAAAATCTTGGTGGGAATCCCTAACAAGTATATTTTTTGGTTCAAATTGATGAAATCCATTTTTTTCTAAGCAATTATGAGACGGAAAAGCCAATCAAGCTTTCTGGTCCATTTTTTTTTTTTTGGGGGGGGGGGGGGGGCAACCCCTAATTTGTATCCTTTTAACACGAAGTTTTGTTTAGGTCTGTTTGCCATATATTTTTTAAGGCAGTGTCCACAGTCAGTACTATGTATTAAATGAGACTAATTTGGGGTTAGTGTAAAGATGTTTTGTCCATGTAAGCTTCCCATAGTTCTTTATACGTCAGCGTGTAAAGTCAGTATTACGTACGGAAGTTACTGCGTTTTTATTGGAAGGAATTTTCGGGCAGGTAAGCTTGTCATAGTCATAGACTTCCGCTGGAAGAATGTGCGCTCATGCCTAAGCAATTGCAGCTTATAGATAAGATACAGATAAGAACAGTGCCGGAGCAAGGCGTTTGAGCGCACTGCTGTATAACAGATTGCTTCCCAAATCTACCCAAAAATGAACCCATCACGGTACCACAGAGATAATGTCAACACACTGAAAACACACAAATCTGACATGTAGGTTGGCAAGAGAGAAAAATATTTGTCTATTGAAGGATTACAATTGTATTTAGTTTATGACAGAGGTGCCCTCTGATCGGCAAGAAAACTAACAAGAACATGAATTTTGCAAGAGATATTTAATTTTCGGCCCGGAATTTGGACCTCTTCGAAATGAAAATATGAAAATAGTAAAAAAAAAGTGGGAGCTGCCATATTGGATTATTTTCCAACATGGCGGCTGTGTGAAGTCCACAATTTGTACCAGCTCCAACTTTTTTGAGTGTTTTAACATTTTTATTGTGAACAAATCCAAATACCGGGCCGAAAATTAGGTATTGTTGCCAAATTCATGCTCTTGTTAGTTTTTTAGCCAGTCAGAGAGCACTTAATAAACTACTGCTGCAACTCACAAATTAATTTTTCAAGGCCAATTTGCCAAAAAAAGCATTTATTAAAGTTCAACAACTTCTTCAATTTTGTTTTTGGAGAGATACGCAGCATTTTCGGCGCCCTTTCCCCATTCGGCACCCGGGGCGGCCGCCCCCTTCGCCCCCCTCTTGCTCCAGCACTGGATAAGAATAGTTTATTTCACACAAAACAGGTTGACAGAAGGATACCAAAGTACCACTAACACTGTGCTTGACTTGCTAAACATGCATAAAAGGTTAAAACACACTACAAAAATCTATATGGCGCCACCGGGTGGACATTTTAACATTAGATTTTTTTTTTTTTTTTTTTGGAGCGGAGCAAGACCGAAGGCCGAGCGAAGCGCCGCTATGACGACACTCCAATGTAATCTTAGACCGCGCATCACGCTAAAACCACACGGACTAGCCAAACCAAAATTTACATGAAGCACGGGTGTCTGGACCAAGTTTATCAACAAAAAAAAAAAATCCGAAATGGGGGTTGAGGAACCAACCATCAGGGTGACAAAATGGCCAACGATCCAACCACAATGAAATCCTAGTTGGTTCATGACGTCATCGTTTGTTTATGCAAAGTTTATTTTAGGTCTTCAAAAGTGATTGTTGATGATTAAAACGCGGCACACTAGCAGACATGTGTCTGTTAACTAAACGCTTATTTTGTATTAACCGATCCCGATTACCAACAGATATTTACCGATCTGATCTTCACTGATATTTACTGAAATCGGGTTCGGTAGAAAACCCAGATAGATCGGCAATAAACCAAATTGCTTTTAGAACTTTAGGATTTTATTTTTATTATTTTATTTTCATTAAACGTTGATAAGCTTCGTTAGAAGAAATAAATACTAAAATGTTGAGGGGGAAAAAGTGCTGGTGAGCTTGTCCTTTTGAAAAGGTCAAGAAACTTTTTTGTCATCAGTCCTTTTTAGTACTTTTATGATTGTGCAATAAGTACTTGTATATCGAAAGAACTGGTACTTACAAGCAATGGCGTGCACGGGGGGGGGGGGGCAGGAATTCCCCCTGGCCTTTTTGGAAAAAATGCCCTTTTTGAAAAAAAAACGAGGCATAGAGCCCTAAAAAGGGCAAAAAAAAGCCAAGCCCAAGAAAAAGGCCAAAATAGTAAAAAAAAAAAGTGAGAGTGACAAGCAAAAAAAAAAAAGGCAAGCCTCGGCGTGCCTTTTCACTGAAAGTTACCCCTGACCTCTTGGAAGTCTGTGCCAGCTACTGCTTTTATATGTATTTCTAAGTCCTTGAAATATTCCATTTAGCTGAAGCTGGTCCGTACGAACCTGGTCATTTACTATTTTTAGGTTTTTTTTTGCTTTTTAAATTCGAGGCTGAGTGACGACTTCTTAAAATAACTATAAAGCTAAATCCTTTGTCTCGGCCATGAATTCCGAGCCTTAAGTTTTGATTTTCCAAGAAATTTTTTTTTTTCTCTACTAAAGAAGGGAACAATCGACCCTTTGTTGCGTGTGCTTGAAAAAGCTTAGGATATTCGCAATTCGCCCTCCGTGGTTCCGTAAAAAAAATTTGAACTCTGTGAAAGCAAGGCTTAAAATTTCTTGGAATAGAAGAAAATACACAAACGCCTCTTGAAAAGACGTTCTTTGTAATTTTAAGACGAGGCAGAGAGTCCTTTGGCTGCAAGTAGACACGCAAAATCTCACTCTAATTACAGCTTCAGATCCGTCCTCGTTATAACAAACAGCCCTGAGCTAATACTATCACTCCCCGGGACCTTGGGCCTGACTCGTTTGCCAGCTGCGAATGAAAAACCAGATTGAGAAAGGGTATACGCGATATGTTGAAAACGTTTGAGCATATCCCTGAGCACTTTTAACGTTTGAGTACTTTCCTCTCGCCGCTGTTACCACAGCTTACCAAAGTAATTCCTTACAGAGGGGTCCAACAAAGACTGAAATCTCGTGCGCTCTCCCATTTCGGATCTCTCAATCTGTGTGAAATCTGCAAATCATTGAAAATCTGCAAATCTGTTTGCAATTTGCTTGCAATCTGCAAGTCAAGTGAAATCTGCAAAGCTTCGTAAATCCTGCAAACCATAGGAAATCAACACGAAATCTGCAAATCTGCTTTCAAACCTACACATATCACTGCAAGTCATCAGATCTTCAAATCTTCAGATCTGCAAATCTTCATGAAATCCACAAATCCAAGCGAAATCTTGCAAAGCCGTTCAAGTCCATACACATCTTGCAAATTTGTGCAAATCTTGCGAACCCGTACAAATCCAGATAATCCGTATAAATCTTGCAAACCCGTGCCAATAAACAAATCTAATGTAGTGATTTCGAATTTGTCAATCTCGTACGTTATTTCCGGGTTTGTGGGACCGCTCGACTTACACGCGGTGAAATTCAAGAGCCCTATGAAGCAACGAACGGACTCGGGGTCTCCAGAAGGTGGTTTTTACACTGACTACCGCTCAGTTTACGTGTTATCCCCCATAATGCAACTTTTAATAAAAAAAACAGAAGCTCTGGTTGGTGGAGAGTGACGTTTGAAAGGAGTTCGCGTTTTTGGTTGGTGTGGATTGCCTCTCATTGCTTGTTTGCTCTACCGAATTTTTCGTTTTGAATTTTCGATTCCTGATTTCTGCTATTTTTTATTTTTTTTTAATTTGTTACCAATTCTGTGATTTTTTTCACCCACGGTTGATCTTTCCGATTCCCTTTTGTGTCTTTTTGTAGTTTGCTTTTTCTTGCGCATTTTTATTCTGTGTTTTTTTCCATGTATTGGCACAGCTCACGAGGTTTACTCAAGCTGCGCATTTTTTTTTTTTTTTGCTGTATGTAAATAAATAAAGATGGCGGCGGACCTCCAGTTGTTCTTCGCTAGGATTATTAATATAAACTTAATTAACGAGTCACTCAACTGAAAGAGTAAATATATTCATTCGGGCGGTATATTTACGTTAATCTGCATAGCAACGTCATTGGCAACGCAACGATAACGGTGAGTGTAAGATGGTGAGCATAGGTTCTGCAAACACTCCTTTTGTAACATTAACCGCCATTTTCCTCACTGACGCTTCAACCCACTCTGTTCCAAAACTATTGACCCGTGTTTTTTTTGTCTTCGAACAATTTCTTCGGGCCTCGTTTCATTGCAGAATGACTCGTTTCAAAATACGAAAACAGCAATCGCGATAGTAATATTTAAAATTAACCGCTTGAAATTCGATTACAACACGTGTATTTTTAATTTTTTTATTTCGTAATTTTACGTAACCGTGAAACAGCATAAATAATTCGTTCAAAAAATTTGCAACAAAACCGTTATCACTACGAGTAGTGGTTAAGAGTTTTTCAACGATCTTGTTGAAAATGGTTGTGCACCCATAGGCCTCTTTATCATCTTGCTCCTTTTTGATAGGCTACACTTTTCGTAGTGTGCTAAGATGAGTAACAAGTCCTGTGTTTCGTTTTGACATGATTTTCATTTTGATCTTTTTCTGGTCTTTCCAGAACCATGATCCGGTTCTACAGTCACAAAATTCAACCAGCTGAAATATTTCTTACAGCCTGCCACGTTGGCTATTTAATCCGAACACAGCAAAGTTTATTAAACTAAACTGTTCAGCTATATGAAAGACAAAAGGGAATTGCAGTATACGGTAAATTACTAACCAACCCGTCAAGTTTAGTACATCAGTTTAGTTAGCCAAAAATAAAGTGAATGTATCTAAAACTTTATTTAAATCATGAACTAGATTTAACATTTTTTCAAACAGATTTCCACTTTAAAAAAAATCTGATTTAATGGGTTTAAAAAAACCAGGGTTTTTCTGAAAAAAAACTCTACCCACGTGTTTTTTTTTTCCTTCAGATTTTGTCAGATTTCTCAGGTTACATCGGGATTTTATCGAGTTGTATCGAGCCTAATTTGGCTTTTGTTTTAGTTCGTGCGTGACTGTTTTACAGGAACAGTACTAGTGGTTGTTAGGCTTAGTTGAGGTAGTAACATAATTATGCCACCATAAATGTAAACGCCAATTTTAAACAAAAACCTTTTCTTTCAAACAGTTAACACTACAGCTTGAACATAATGGGGTTATGTAGGTTAACTGTTGCTTGTGTTTAGAATCTAGCCACAGGCGGGATGATATTTAATACAGAGGTGAAAAAAATCCTCTAGTGGGTTTTATTGTAGGTTTTTTTCAGGTAGGTTGAAACAAAAAAAACCTGCCGATCCAAAGAGTTTTTTTCGGGTAAACCCTGGATTTAAATCGGATTCATTTTAACCCCTCCACTATGAAATTGTCTGCTATTAAAAAATGTAAAATGTCTGCAAATTTTTCATTAATATGATATTATTAATCTCTGTGTAGCAAAACGCATGCAGGCAAGCTGTATAACACCTCTTTATTCTTTATTCACAGGTGAAGGTGACGTTTGGCTTTAGAATATTCAACCTCAGTACAAAGAGGATCCTCATTGGGAAGTTCCACAGAAAATCAATTTAATGAGATGCAATGGCTGCGCCGTTTACTCACTCATTTCATCACCCAAATTTCCCAGATGAAAATAGTTTAGGCGATTCGGGAACCTACGATCCGAACAAACCGTATTCGAAAACGGCCAACGAAGAACACAACTTGCAAATCCTGCAAGTCAAGCACAACCCTGAAAGTTGCATTAAAGGTAAGACAAAAGGACACGTGATACCCGTTGAGCAAGTTTGTTGATATTGTTAAGGCTCCGAGACGTTGTTTGGCAGATTTTTTTTTTTTGG
>JAHWFP010259299.1:0-12396 GCA_023313725.1 Lithobius niger | reverse complement strand
TGGGGGGGGGGATAACATTTGCTATTAGAAAATGAAAGCAAATAATACGTGTCCTCGTTTTACGGGAAACTTTCATATTCTGTTCGGCCACGGTTTGTGACACGCCCATAAAAATCACAATTCTCACATTATCAAAATTCTGAAAAATGCCTAACGTTTTAACAGTTCCTGGAAATTAAGAAACTTCTAGATGCCTTTCCAAGAAACCCCCAAAACTGGTCAACAGGCTGTAATCTGTCAGCTATGCCCAATGGTCAGAAGTCAGATGATGTTGTCCATAGATCCAGCTTTGTCCAAGGCGTTTCTTGCAGAATTTACACGCGAACATGTCATCACAACTGCATTCTTTGTATAACTAAATAGACAAGAAAGGCGGACTAGTTAGCAGATGACAGCAGAAATGCAGCTTCACCGCTGTAGGAGTCTCGTGTATTAATTTCTGCAGATAATTAAACAGGATGGAAATCCAACATGGATTTGAGAAGGGTTAAATAATTGTGAATGCAAACCTATTTACGTTGCCTTTTGGACTTAAATTTCAGACTTCAGGAGTGGGGAATTGAACGCACGACATTTGAAGCCAAAGGTGTAATCCTACTGCTGAATCAAACTGAACTCATTCCTTTGGTTTCAAAGGTCGTAGGTTCAATTCCCCGCTCAGGCAATCTGACATTTAAGTCCTAAAGGCAACGTAAATAGGCTTGCATCCGTATTTATTTCTACAGATAGTCGTGTAATTCATTCATAACCTTTGCTCCCCCCCCCCTCCTACAGACTGCCGTGGTTTCATGTCTCATTTAGTTTTTTTTTTCCGTTGTAACAGTACTAATAATATATTTATTAAAACGAACCCGAAATTCATAAAGAACTTGCATACATTTCTGCTAGATCGCTTTTGAAATCTTCCAGCAAACCTTTAAAGAAATTCTATAAGTATTGTGCGTAGGACGATTGTGGGTTTAAAAGGCTTACACCAAAAATTAGTTTTATTTTACTTTATACGCCCAAGTTCCAGCTCACCAAACAACATTGTAAATATTTTTACAACCGATCAATACCATCTTGTGGCTCATACAGATGGAATCGTTCAGTTTTCGCTCTTTGTAATTACATTTCCGGCGGCAATGGATACTCCTATATTTGTATAAACTTTAAAGGGATATTTCTTCTTGGCGTATAACAGCTACACGCAGTTCTCAGTCCGCGCATGTTGCCGTCGTACCGTTTTCCGAGATTCAGTGTTAGTAGTACTACAGTGATACTTTCACCCACTTCTTCACGTGATAAAAAAAATCAATGAAACGTGGATCACGTGACAGCGTAAATGCCATAATTGCGTCTTCATAAACCGTAAAAGATCATATGTCACAAAAGTTTCTTTTTAATTATTTTCTTTGTTCTTTGAGCCAACCGACTTAATTTAATGGTCGTGTGGCTGAACTGGCTCAATTTTGAACATTACCAGACTTTTAGGAGAAAAGAAAAGTCTGGTAAAGGAAGGAGCCAACTCGGAGATTTGAACCGGGAAACCTCCGGTCATCGTAAGGGCCGAAAGTTGGTCCAGAATTGGCCAGAGTAGTTTCCATAGCCACTGAAGAAGCACGGTAGCTTCTCACGTTTCCCTTAATTATTCTTGATCACGTGGTGAAAAATGAATACGGAGCAACTATGATCGCCCTATGGTCTCCTGCACGCTGCCCAGGATTATAGTGGCCACTGCGACTGACTGGCCACCGTCCGCGGCAGCTAAGTGTGCAGGGCTTCCAGGCAGAGATAAACCATGTTACAACAGAGTCAATAATTTGTTGCGGAAATTTAAGGCAACAGGGTCTGTGGCAGACGACTGGGGAGCATGTGGTCGTCCACGTTCGGCTACAGATGAAGAAAGTACGCTCGCCGTAATTGAGTCTATCGAAGCAACCCCTCGACCATCACAACGAGACCTTGCCCAGCATCTTAATACCAACCAAACAGTCATCTATAGAATCCTTAAGGAACAGGGGTACCATGGATACAAACCAGCACAATGGGCTGGTGAAACCATTGATGGTGATGCCACATTTCTGCTCCGTCCGGCAATGACTGACAAGGCCCATATTTCATTACACGTGTTACCTAGCAAACAGAACACACGTGAATACAGCATCACAAACCTACATTACATTGAGGGACACCACCAACATATGTGTAATTATACGATGTTCGAATGTGTGGTGCAGGTTTGTGGGTTCACGGTTGATATGACCATTCTTCAATGATGGACCACTAATTGCTGAACGGTATTTACAGCTACTCCAAGACAAGATTCAACCATCCATTAAGGAGGAAGTGCCGCTTGGCCATCTTAATACTGTATTGTATCAGCACGTTGGGGCTCCTCCTCACTTGGGACGCAATGTACGGGAGTGTTGAATCAGGCATTTGGTAGCAGGTGGATTAGGAGGGAAGTTGCAGTAGAACGGCCACCCAGAAGTCCTGATCTAACCCCTCCTGACTTCTTCCTATGGAATAGGTTAGGTGCAGCACTACACCACCCGGGGACCGTCCAGGAGCTAAGGCAATGTATTGTTGTGATCTGTCAAACAATTACACCAGATATGATTGAGGGAGTTTGGCGAAATCTTGTTCGAAGGCTTCGCCATTGCATTACAACACAAGGCGGACACTTCGAAAATGAAGTGTCGAGTTAAGGTGAACGTGGCTTACTTTCATTCCGACATTCCGTTATTTCCGACATCCGAGCAATGTCGGCGTCGAATCAGGCAGTTACGTTGTTTATTAGGCTAGCTTAAGCAAGATACATTGTACTACTACAGATGCACTACGGTTGGAAATGTCAACGCATTTCAAACCTTTTTAGGTACGTGTTCAAACCCTGATTTCAGGATATTCTTTAAATTTGACCAAATTGTTTTGAGGTTTGCAAGGTTTTCGGTTTGGCATTCCAAATGCACTGCAATACATGAATACGGTTGAAAATATCACCGTATTTCAAACTTTTTCGGTTACTGGGTTCAAATCCTCGTTTCCCAATAAAATATTGCACAAAGTTAATGAGGCAGGATATTAGATGAGCTCGCTAGGCTTGTAGTTTGGGTACAGTAGGGATCGTGTTATACCTGTTGAGCACATCTTATTTCCGGGGAGGAGGGGAGGAACTACTACCCCATTCATTTATGACGGGCTTTCCAGTGGTACAATAACCTAAGTGCACTGTACAAAACTTGGAGTAATCGTGTGAACGTAATCATTTTATTAGGTCTATTATAGGCCTACATTTTACAGGCCTTCATTTCACAGGCCTACGTCTTATAGGCCTTTTTTCAGTACTTTATGAATCACCCTGTATACGAGGTTTTCTCTGGTTGTTTCCCGCCGGTTACACGAGGTTTCCTCCGGGTACTCCGGTTTCCTCCCTCATGCAGCAAAAAATAACTGTTATTATGGTGGTACTTCTTCCAGTTACATCTACCGCTTGAGTCTTTGGGTGGGTGGATGCCCCCCCCCCCCCCTCGTGCACCGTCTTTTTCCATTTCTATTTCATTTCACCGAATCCATAGTTTTTCCTGCTGTTACAACCCTTTCTGCAAATCCAGTTCTTCATTTCAACCAATTTCTGGTTTAAAACGAATCATTTCGCAGTGTTCCTCAGGGTTCCGTTCTGGGGCCACTACTCTTGACGCCTTTTAAAAACAGGCACCATGCGTATGTACGTAACGTGCTTCGCCGAGGTTCAATCTCGAAATTGAGTTTAATGGTCTCCGTCCAATTTCTAGGCTTATCTTCAATTCTGCCGTCGAGCACGTGCTTCATCGCCTTAATCCGCGACCCGACTTTACTGTCTCTTCTCCCCTTCCGTCTCCCCTCCCGTCGCTAGTCGACCTTTCTCTGGATTTGCGCGCGCTCTCGTTCGTTGGTACGTCGAGCGAGAGGAGCGTTCCGTTTAGTCGTGGCCCAGCCCCAGTCCAAGCTCAATGTGACTCCTGCTTCTTCCAATCGTCCATCCGTGCCAACGCGGTGGATTTGTTCGCTTCGATAGTTTTGGATTGGATATGTGTCATGGCCCTGCAGCTCCCCCTCTTGTCCCGTGGCCACGCTCCAAATCTACAAGACAAAGTCCCTTTTAAACGACCGAAGAACAAGACATCTGCGCACAGGTAAAACATGTTTATTCAAATTACTATTGACTGGAGTTTTCGTAAGGGAATAGCGGTAGAGGCTGGGGAGGAAGAAGACCCTGGAAATGTAAGCACTAAATCATGACGTTTAAACCGGGTAGAAATGTTTGGTCCTCAGGTCCTTGCAAGCGGTTAAACTGTCTCCTCGTGGTAGTGGTTTTTCATATCTTTTTTTTATTTTATTTGCAGCCTGTTGTAAAAGCATTTAAAATACTATTTGGATAAGGTATTTAAAGCTGTAAAGATAAGTTCCTGAATGAGTTTTGTGAATTTTGGTAATAGAACACGTAAAACAAACACCCGCTTTCAAGTTACGATTGGGTTGGTTTTGGCGAAGTAACTTTACCAAAAAAGAAATAAAGTGATAAAAAACACCAGTGAGTAAAAACAATCCTTGTTCCCTGGAATTGGAGTTCAAATTATAGTTAGATTCGCTCGAGTGAACTCTGAGCAGTTTTCGATTTGTGTACCATCGCAGCTGTGCGTTGCATGGGGATGCGAACTAAGGTATTTTTCGCCCCGTTAATTTATTAATAACGTGGTGACCACGTTACTTTTGAAAAAGGACAATCGCCGACAATCGACTATTTTCTTTTTCGTGGCAAAACGTTTGTCATGGTTCAGGTTTGTAAGTTTGTACAGTTATTGGAGTGGAGCACTGTTTATGAATACACTCGAATGCAATCCATGTAATCGCATCAGGCAATATAACGACTGGATCAAGTTAAAAACAGATCTTGCACAATGCTATAGTGCTACACCCAGAGGTGGTTTGTGAAAATAAAATTTTTAAATCGAACATGTTGTTGAGGAACAACGCCATCCAGCGATGCACTACGAAAGCAAATGGACAAAGAAACAAGATGCGATGAGCAACCCATAAAATGAGCTTCAACGCTATCTCCAATGCACTCGTAATGCACTTGCAAACAACTACCTGTTTCTGATATATTGTTTCAACATTAATTATTGTTTGAATTAAATTTTCATACAACTTAAATTTATTGTGTGAGTAGCATCGTACCCGGCTTCGCCCGGGGATTTGTTTGACCCGTGGTTGTTTCCCAGTATTTGCTCGGTACTGCCTGATCGTTCACTGCAACAGTGGATTTTTGTTTGTGTAACACTTCCCCTTTCCGCCGATTCTCTCCCCGTGTAATACTTGCCCTTGAGATTACCACGGTGTTTAGTTAGAAGGATAATTGTTAGAGCAAATCGTTAGTCGAGGCAACAATGTGCCAATTTCAACTTCTTTTTAGGGCAACAACGTCCCAGTTTCAACTTCATGCTAAAGAATTGACACACTCGCACGTTTTCATTGTTCCCCTTCCGGGGGTCGTTGCGGTTGTTTCATTTCTGCTATGAGACTTTGGTTTATAATGTAAGAAGATTAATAATCGCTTCGCTCCATTTTGTCAACAGTGTAACTAATTACGCCCTAGTATTTTTTCAAGATAGATTTCTTTGGGCCTTTGCTCATCCAAAGGAAAAAAAAAATGCTCGTATTGCAGTACCGATTTAATTTTGAATCTTGCTAGCCGATTTAGAAAGATAAATTTGTCTTGTAAGAGGATATTTGTTTATAACTGTGAATTCACATGGGGACACCTCCGTTTATTTCGGTGGGAGGGGGTGGGGGCGGCCGCCCTGAGGTCTGATAATAGCCTATAACTCCACATTTTCCCATGGGTCCCCCCTTTTGTGGGACAAGTATGCTAGAGCTCGTGAGCTATTTGACATGAATTTTTACTTATGTGACATTAGTGGATTCTTAGAGCTTTGCTGTTTATCCAAGTGTGCAGTTGTGTCACTTAATAGTACCGTAGTACCCTTACCGAGTCAGGGCCTGTGTGTGCATCTTGCGCATGCACACCTATTTTGAAGGTAATTTTTTTAGCCTGAGATAGTAAGCTGGGTCCCTTGAAGCACGGGCCTAGAGACAAAAGCCACGCTTGCTTCCCCCTCTGATCGACTGGGGGGGAGGGGGCGACGTCCAGAATAGGCCAGAGTAGTTCACAACAGCTTCGTAAAATATTCTAAGTTGCTTAAATTAGGCATGAGTATCTGAGCTCATATCTTCTCACCCGTTTTGAAGCTCTCAGCCCTCTTATATCAATACAGCACGACGGGATCGCAACAATGAACGAGGACGAGGAGTGGAATCCTGGATCCCACCACTCCACGTGGATCCCAGCCCCCGTTTACGTTAAATGAAAAGTGGAAGAAAACAAACAAATGTAAAAAATTTACTGAAACAAATTTAAAAAAAAAACATAACACATAAAAAAAAAACAATATTCAACAATTCACGTTACTCACGACATTACAACTGCTGCTTTACAAACGTTGGTTTCCATTAAATGACAGAAAGGACTAAAGCAACCGAATATAATCAGTTAAATGGAACAATTTTTGAAAACAACACCACCTCAAACGTCAAAAAAAATAATAGCTCTCAAAATTAAACTTTGCTCTTTTCGTTGCGTGTAGCATTGCCTCTTAATGAATATTCTACACAAACTTTTTTCTGGCTAAACGCAACAATGTATTCCACTCGCGCTCACTTGCGCTTGATGTCTTGGTGTCTGCTGATGCACGATATTCAAAGGGTTTCAAAGGGTTTAACGAGCGTTAACCACTCCTGGTCATCTGCCCGAAGCCCTAAGGCCCTATGTCTGCAACAGCCAGATTCCCAGGCGGTCACCCACCCAAGTATCAATCCAGCCCAATGCTGCTTAACTGCACGATATTTGCTTAGCTTCAACAATGCCATAATGCAACAATGCCCTTTTTCGCTATAACGACATTACGTTTGTAAATTTACTTTCTGCCGGAACTGTACGTCGGACTGATAGTTTCAAAACGGGTGAGAAGGAGGATATCGCCCGCTTTCCTCATGCTGGAATCCAACAATGGCTCGGATGCTGCGCGCCCTCGACATTGTTAGATCCCAGTACTCGGAAAGCGGCCGATATCCTATGCTACATTGTAGTGTAGTGCAACGGACACACCGAACACCCGAGCCACCAGCCAATGCGGAATG
This sequence comes from Lithobius niger, assembly GCA_023313725.1. Classification (NCBI taxonomy): domain Eukaryota; kingdom Metazoa; phylum Arthropoda; class Chilopoda; order Lithobiomorpha; family Lithobiidae; genus Lithobius; species Lithobius niger. Next base: position 5,175 of record JAHWFP010259299.1, on the reverse strand, counting down.
GCTACTGACTGCAACAATCTCTTTAATAATGAGGGTATTCAATGATTGAAATCGGAATGATCGTTGGCAATAAACTGAAAAAAATTTAATGGATAACAGTGCTTCAGGTCTAATCAACTTTATACTAAACGGCTGGCTAAAACTTCAGTCGTTGTGGACGATTAAAATTAAAGGATTAGTGAAACTCGGTTAAATATTTCTCGGTTCATTTCCGGTAGAAATATTCATACGTCATTGTTTGGAGTGCGGGTCAGTGACGGCGCAGATTGAGGCAGCGAAGCGAACGAAAAGCAGCGTTAGTCAGCCAGTGTACGCAAAAATACCAACACGGGATACACGCCTTCCGCAACAAACACGTAACAGAGAGCAAACGTTCCCAGTGTTGCAAACGGTGCATCAAACACCACCCGTGCGTAGGATGGGCATTAGCTAGTAACATTATAATTCATACTTCTTTCAGTTGAATAGTGACATGACAGAAGTGAAGCCGTTGTAGTGGGTTTATTTACACTTTTTACCCTCTTTTACCGATTTACTCTTCATTCAACTGCTATTTTTTCTTTAAAATTTTATTAAGAGAGAAGTTTATTTGATCGATAAATGCATGTCAAAAAACATGCGTTTAAAAAAATACATTTAAACACCTTGAAAACGTGAAACATTTTTTGCTAAACAATACATAAAATCGTTTTATAATAGCGTGGGTTGAGAAGAAACCTCTCAAAAATATAGTACTGTGGACGAGAATGCTTTTAAAATAAAACAGTGCCGTTCAAATTGCAACGCTTTGTAAACACATGCTTTACACACATATAGCGATGGAAGGGTTTAAAATAAAACAGTTGTGTGTTTAGCATAAAACAGTAATGTTTATTTTACAACACATGATGAACATAAGCGTTTTCGTTAAACACTATTTTCAAAAGCATATATGTTGTAATAAAAAAAAAACGGTTTTACTTTAAACACGTTTCTCGCCTCATGTGTTTTAAGTATTTCTTTATAAAGCAAATTGAACACTAGTGTTTCATTTTGAACGCAATTCATGTCTTCAGTACTATATAAACGCTATGATTACTTCTCCGCCTTTGCTATTTGGGACTTAAATACAAAGATGTGTGTTATCAGGGTCTTTGTCTGTCCAGTCCTGGAATATTCGACATCAGTTTGGTACCCGTATCTTGTTAAGGCTATTGACCTAATTGAATCGGTGCAGAGAAGATTTACCAAGGGGTTTCCAGGCTTCCGTGAAATGGACCACATGGAACGACTCAGTCGAGAGGGACTGGAGTTGAAAATCTACACAATTACTCAGACTCCGTTTTGATCTCATTCTTACTTATAAAATATTGTGAAATCTCATTTAGGTGGATTTGCCCTTCTTTGACCTGGAACCCCTCTTGCAAGTTACCAGGGTCCATTGCTGGAAATTTGAGACCCAGGGTTGTAGGCCTGACTGCAGTAAAAAATTTTCTCTGTTCGCGTGGTAAAAGCCTATACAATGCCCTGCGTTCTGGGACTGAGTGCGCGAACACCGAATTCAGGTTCCGGCGGCAACTCATGACAGAGGACCTTCGTCCTTTCCTCAAGATCGGTTCACAATCTTCGTCCTTCAACGCTGAACCTTAGAACGACTGGCTGGACGTTTTCCTCAAATGGTACGGGGTTAGCGGCTCACGCCGCTTCAGACAACTTATTAATTGTAAATTTTATTAGTATTATTATTTTATTATTTGTAAAATGCGAAACACGTCTTTTAGTGTGGAGGAGGGCCGTGGCAAAGCCCCTGTCAGTTTTTGCCGATCAGGGCAGGTTTGCGAGAGACAACCAAGCTCCTTCAGCATGTAGACCTATTCCGGACCTTACTTCGTTCCTCCTACAGTGATCGGAGGTTTCTCGCCTCGAATGCCCAAGTTTTTCTCTTTCGTTAGTCTTCTTTCTCCTTCAGAAACCTATGTAGTTTTGTTCAAAATTGTCCCAGTCCTTCTTTGTGCGTTACAGTAGCAACCCAGACCACTGTATTGTGACTGAGATTGGCGCTAATGATGTAGCTGTCGACGCGCCATAACACCTCAATCCGTTCTGCATAAGTATTTTGCTTCAGATGACGTAATGGTACAAGATATTTATATGTAAAAAAAAAAAATTATTTTTATTTTGGTTGCTGTGTTCGATACGATAAGCCATCTTGGTAGCTTGTAAGTTAAGCAACATAAAATAAGTTCTGTAACCGATGAGTAAGAAAAGACCAAAGAAGAAACAACGGAAACGGATTAGTATGTAACGGCGAAAAATCATACCCAGTTACGGCAATCCAAATCTTAGTTAGTTTTATAATATTGTTTTCGTTAGTGTGCTGCGTTGCATATAATTAAAGCTAGTTGTGTGCGTTGAGTTCACTGCAATTCGGCGTGTTTGTGCAATGATCTAGTTTCGCATTCTCAGCCAGCTCAAAGATGTCGTTGCCATGGTAATAATTCTCCCTAGACTGAACTATCTCAGAAATTGTTTACGTAAATAGGCCTACGTGTAGCCGTATAATCCGTGACAATGAGATAAAGAATTCCTCTTAATGAAGGTATTTTCGAATCGCTTCCGAGCTCAAATTACGGACTACTTCGTTGTGAATTGGCGGAGCTAAAACCGCCGCCGTATTGGAACTTCAGATGATTTCTACGTCTAGCTGCGAGAAGGCAAAGCGTGTTCGTTAGGTAAATACGCCCTTACGTTCAGTTGCAGCGTAATTTTTTTTTAAAACTAATTTCTTTGAGTCTTAAGTCAACCGATTCAATTTCCAGCTTGTATGGCTGGACCGGATCAATTTTGAACATCACCAGCCTTTTTTAGAGAAGAGATATCTGGTAAAGGGAGGGGCAAACCCGGGAATTTAAACCGGGAAACCTCCGATCACCGTCGCGGCAGAAAGATTATCCAGAGTTGACCAGAATGAGTTCCCATAGCCGTTGAAGGAGCATGGTAGCCTTTCACTTTAACCTGGTCGGCAGTTCCGGCGGGGACTTTGCCGAGGTGCCCTTTCCAGGGTTTCCACCAGATCCTCAAACCTCCAGTAACCAGGTTGAGCTCTTTTACCGCTCAGCCACGATGGCCAGTACCTTACTCTCTACTGGTTCTCAGTCGCAAATCAAATCAAATCAAATCAAATAGGGGTACACAGCCGAAGGAAAACTTGTGAGGCCGGAAATAATCGAATTAGGAAGCGTAGGTCACATCAAAGACTCTCTTCCATGTGTCAGCGGATGACGCGTCAACAATATAGTTCGGAGGCTGTTCTATTTTTGGATGACTCGCCTCACAAAGGTAAACTTCCCAATGTCCGTTCGAGATTTTTACATTAAGAGCTTTTTGTCGTGGCCCCTAGTACAATAGGACATGGATAGGGTGAAGAGATGTTGGTTGATGATGCTTTTGGTGAGAGATAATTTGATACATGAGAAGTAAGTTCCCTCTATCATCACGATCAACGAGATTAGAGAGTTGCGAATGCTGCAGGATATTCCAGGTATTCCACTTTCTGCTTCCTGTGTGCATTTCGTCTCCCATGAAAACGTCTCAGAAAAATTAAGAAATCTTCAGCCTCTCCTCACAAATGCGTGCGATTCATACCTTAAAAATAATTTAGAAAACTTTTTTGAATGACCATGTCAAGGTAGATAAGACCATGGACCTCGGATTACACGCAGCTTTCGTAGGGTCGAGCAACTCAATACCACGCACCAGCGCGAGAAGCAGTGAGAGTTTTGCAAGATACGTCGACAAGGCAGCGGTCATTATTTGTAACTTGAATGCGTTTTGCGTCATATATGACTTCACTGACTCGATTCGCGCCGTTTTTACTGATGGCAGCATCGCATTGGCTGTTGATCTTGCTGGACTAATTGATGAAATGACACAAAAGTGGACTAACAAACGAACGAATACTTATTAGCAAACTGAAGCTGGACAGCGCCAAATGTTAAAATTATTTTAAGTGCATTATGCAAAATAAATCCAGTCGACAATGCGACTGAAAATATACAACGTTTGTTATCGTGTCAATAGGAAGGGCGCACCATTACAAGCCAGCATTATAAAAGCATGCCATTATCTTGGTTTCGAAGCAGTGACGTCATCAACCCTCACCTTGGGTAAGCTCTGATAAAAATTTGTGGTTTTGTTTTAATAATGTGTATTCTAACGTTCAGTAAAGATTGTGCGATCAGCTATTTCCTAATTATTCATTAATGTTGTTAAAAATTGCTGTTAGCTGAAACAATCGCTTTATTAGCTTACAAAAAGCAAGCCTCGCCTTTACGAGAAAGAAGCATCGGCTTAGCCATAAGGGCTTTGTTTTGCTTTGGAGGCAATGGCGTCACCAAGTATGGCATCTTGGGCAATCTTGTCCGTGTACACGCTTCGACTGCAAGTAGCACCCTGATGTTTTGTATTGAGTGGACCGACCCAATAGTAAAAGGACCCTTGGTCTGACAAGTAAACTGAAAACTGTAATTTCGGACCAAAATTTGGTCCGGGAAATACAATTATGTTCCTATTCAATTCATATTTTCAAATGTGACAATACTAGCACAGACGACAATCTAACTTCAAAATTAACAACATGTAACTAGGAATAAAACCTGATTTTTGGAGTTTTTTCCTAAAGTGTGGCACTTGAAATTGATAATTTGGTAATAATCATTGAACATCAAGTCACACAGTCAAGATTTTGCCCTTCTTTAGACAATCTTTTTGCCCTTCTTTAGATTACGGGCAAACGTTAGACAAGCTTTAGGCCTTCTTTAGACGATGAGCAAGCTTTAAACAATCTTTTTGCCCTTCTTTAGATTATGGGCAAACGTTAGACAAGCTTTAGCCCTTCTTTAGTCAATAAGCAAGCTTAAGACAAGCGTTTAGCTTCCTTGGATAAGCTTTTGCTCTTCTTTAGATAATAAGCAAGCTTTAGACAAGTTTTTACCCGTCGTTAGACAATGAGAAAGTTTTAGACCAGCTTTAGCCCTTTTTTAGACAATGAGTAAGCATTAGACAAGCTTTTGCTCTTCTTTAGATAATGAGCAACCTTAGACAACTTTTTCCCTTCTTTAGACAATAAGCCAGCTTAGACAAGCTTTTCCTCTTCATTAGGTAACGAGCAAACTTTAAGCAAGCTTTTGTCCTTCT
>JAHWFP010259295.1:69218-123521 GCA_023313725.1 Lithobius niger | reverse complement strand
CAACCATTTTAGTATACCCTTCAGCTCTAAACTCTGTTTTAAAAGCCGAAAGTGAAGAACTGTTAGAGGATTATCACATCGTCTGTCTCTTAACTTCATTCGAAATCGAATGACCTGCAACCAGAAGTTCATTTTTCCCAGACTGGGGCCTCTCTTTGGTTCTCAACTCACTCATGAAAGTAACCTACGAGCCATTGACGAACCGCAACTTTCACCTGTTAACAGGGAAACAGTTTTCCTAACTATGATAACTTTAAGCCTACAATGCAAAGAACAAGCCTTTTCAGTGGACCCCGCATACTTGTTCTTTTGGGATGACTACAAAGCAGTCTCATCGACACCTTGAATATTGATCAGGGTCAAGACTCGGATACCATACAAACCAACGAAGCCTTTATAGTGGAGGAATTTTAGGAAATTCGACCTAAGAAATTAGCAGGAAGTTGAAACTTGGCAAAGTAGTTAGTGATGCCTTGCTGATGACGCTGTTAAAAGTCCCCATAAATCCCAGCTGTGCGTCAGCCGCCATCTTGGAAAATGGTGCCCGGTTTTCGTTTTTTTGGCAATAACTGGAGAAGATTCAAGTTAGCAAAATTTACTAAGAGACAAAATTTATCACTCAGAAAAAACAAACATTTTTTGTAGGAAAAGTTTTTTGTATTAAGAAAAATAAAAAAGTTACAGACTGATAAAGATTTTAAATTCTGCAGTTTAATGCTAACATGCAAATTACTACTAGTTTTATGTATGAAAAGAAGCGTTATGAGCTCTGAATACATATTTTAAGATCCTATTACATGTCCATGTCAGATTGTCAGGGTCATATTATATATTCTCTGAGAAAATTACCTTTGTCACAATAAACTTATTGTTCAATCCTCAAACTTCTGTAGTAGCATCTCGACAGGTATGAGTTGTCGCAGGTATTACATAGTTCCTCCGCACTCTCCACCCATTAGTAGGGTGGTTAGAGGTGGAATTGTTCACCTTCTTTGAAAAACGTGAAATTTGGAATGAATGAAATTTGGTTAGGTTTAATGGAAAGGATAGGTTACCACCTTTCAGAAAATTCTAAGCATGACCAATTTATGCTATTAGAAGGCGTGGAGGAATACTTGGAACACGAAGATCTGTATAACAACAGATAAACAGAGCGTTCGCGTGAATTAAGGTTGATGTGCTTTAAATACGCTTTTGGGGTTCAATGGTTGATTTTACGTAAAAGATATGCAGTTCCTTTTCTGTCCAGAATTGTGTGCTGAACGTCGTTGGTTCACATTATTCTTTTGATTTGTTACTGGTTAAGGAGTTACACTAAAAAAAAATAAAAGTTTTGGGGTCGGGGTAAATCACCTCCTTCCCCCCTGATGAGGGGTTTTGAACTTCCTATCATGGCTATTTTTTCCAGTCCCCCTCATAAGCACCCATAATACATTTTACGTTTTACACAGAAAATGAACAATTTCATCAATTTTGGGCCCCAATCCGCCCTACTTACATAGCTGAGCACAACAAATCAGATTGCACACACTTGCATCTCTTATTGGTGCATCCTCCCTTGCAGTTGCATGAAATTACCTTCAGACGATCTGATGGAATTGCTTCCTTGGCAGTGGGAACAGGTCTCAGTGATCCCTTTGTCACGGACCAACCCCCTCTGTGGGATCGATCCCTTTTCCTATCCATTTCTGGACCTGCAGAGATACATCTTGCATGAGTATTGCTCTGAAGTTGCGCTGGTTGGAGGCAAGGATTCCAAGAAAAAAGATCTATCCAGTCTTCTTTCTGGCTGGTGAGTGGTTATGAGTGAGGTACCTTAACTCATCGAAGGACTTTGCTTTAGATCCATACAGTTATAAGATAAACCTTTTCTTAGCAGCTTTGATATCTTCTTTACTGGCAACCTTTTAGTTTAATATTTTCTTTCCATCTCTCAATTCCTTGTCCTTCTAAGAAGTTTGAGTCCCTGTACCCTGTCTTTTTCGTACAGAGTTAATGTCGTGTTGTATCCAGTCACCACGTGAGCAAACAGTAAAACTTCACAAGCTTCAACCATTTTCTCTTTTTCTCCATATGTCAAAAGTAGTGGGTGAGCTGTTGGATTTTTTAGGTTGGAGAAACCAGACTTCTACAAAAGCTATGTGGGATACAGCAGTTAAAAGCACAAGAAAATCTATATCCTTCCCAATGACGACTGTTGGACGTTTATGCCTGACTTTATCTAGAGCTACCATGACAATGAAAGTATATGCATCACTCCCCACCTCTAGAACAGAATAGCCTTTGGTTTTCATTCTGTGTACAAGACATTCTATCACATTTGGTTTGTTGCCTCTGTTTGTCAAGAAACTGAACTTGAGGGACTGGTTGGTGTATTGTCACTAAATATTATGTCTCTAGAAGTTCCAGTTTCTGCTCGTCGTCCTTGTGCTGCCCTTTTAGTTGTTTCACTTTCAGGATAACCATCAAACACAAGGGTTCAATTTTTCCCATAATAGCTTTCAGCATAGGTTGCATACAGGTCTAATACAGGCCAAAAACGGAAAATCGGGTACCCTATTCCCAGATGGCGGCTGAAGCACAGCAGACACATGGACACTAAAGTTTTCATCAACAAGGCTTAACTAACAACTGCGTCAAGTTTCCACTTCCTGTTAATTAGATACATCGATTGGCATTTTTTTTGGCCAAAAAATGGAAAATTGGACGCCATTTTCCAAGATGGCGACTGAAGCACAGCAGGGATTTATGGGGACTTTTAAAGTTTTCATCAGCAAGGCTTAACTAACAACTGTGCTAAGTCTCAATTCCTGGTAATATGGTAGGTAGGTCGATTGCCATTTATTTTGCCAAAAAACGGAAAATTGGACGCCATTTTCCAAGATGGCGGCTGAAGCACAGCAGTGATTTATGGGGACTTTTAAAGTTTTCATCAGCAAGGCTTAACAACTGTGCCAAGTCTCCACTTCCTGCTATTTTGTTAGGTCGATTGCCATTGTTTACCCTAAAATTCCTCCACTTGTAATCATACCAGCACTTAACCTCAATTACTGGAGATGAGCCTGAAAGATTACTCGGTCCGGTTCGTGCCTTACTGTTTTACTTAAGGCAACACATTTCAAAAAGCTAAAACGCTGAAACCAAATGAACCCCAGTGGCAGAATCAGCGCGACGTGCGACGTACGTCGCAGTCAAAAATGCCTTATCTGCAGACAAATCAAAGCTCTTTCTAACAGAGCTTATTAAAGAACTTCAAACTTTGTAAGAAACGTTCTATTTAGTTTGGACGGTTGTTTGGCTGTAGTTATCAAGTTTGTCTGTATAACTAGTAACTTTTTGAGTAAAATTTCCTTTGCCATGTTGTTTCTTTACTACATCTGTTAGTCCCCAGCGCGTTTCGTGGTCGTGGTCGTGGCCGTTTCTCTCCCTGCTTCTCGCTCTGTCTATCGTGTGCGCGATGCATTCCCCCTATCTATCGGATGGCTGCACTGCATGACTTCATCTTAAGCAACAACGAGGAACTTGGACAATGTGTTTGCACTTTGCAGTACGGTGGAAATACTTTTTTTTAAAGGCTTTTTAAAATAAAAAATAAAAACACTGCTGAATAGCAGTGAAGTTCAAATCAGAAACGTTTTGAAGCTTTTTAAGACTCGCCTGCCAAAACGAGCAAGGATAGCTAAGGCCCCATTTTAATTATGGTACCTTGGTACTACTGATATAGGATTATTAATCCTAGCTGATATGAGAGCTTTGTGTATTAAGTTGGCCTCCTGAAGCACATAATGAACAAGAAATAAGCAAAATATATGTATGGTGTTGCATACCCTAAAAATTTTAAATCGTTGATTAATGTCATGCCAGTATTTGAAATTAGTAAACAAAATGAATAAAGAATTTCGTGGTAGCTGTTTATTAGTAATGTAGGTCTACAGGCATCAAAATAATTACAATGCAACACCAAAAGCCAAAATTCCAGAATAAAAAGTTGTAAAATAATAAACCTGTTTAAACCAATTATAGTGCGAGTCGATTAGTTTTCGCTTGCGAATACAGCGATCGATATGGCTACTAATTGTCTAACACGTGTGAATATACTCCTCCTAAGAATACAATCCAAACAGCCAAATGATTTCTTGGCTGCGGTTCCACAACGCATATGCAAACATAAAACCAGTGATCACTTGCATTTCTAGCTTTTGATCATTAACTGCGATGGATGGCATGGCGGCGCACACCTCTCAATTAAAGACGAGGCCACTACGATTCTTCTATTGGTTTCATTTTAAACTGTAAGGTTAATTAGAACACTAGTGAACTGAATCAACATTAAAAATATTCAGCACTGTTTGGCAGTTTTATGATACGGGAGGCCTCCAAACCGTTCAGTCTCGGCGTTTTGCACATTTCATTTATCCCGGCGACTGCGACGTTGCCACATCGCACGACTGATGTGAATGAAATATCTAGATAGCACAGTCATTGGCCAAAAGTAGTTTTATGAATTTGATTCCTCCTCCCCTGACAACAAAAAAACAAATGTCATACAGTAGAAGTTGTTTTACATATTTCTCCTCCCCCTCCAAAAAAAGTACTAAGCATTAAAGTCATGAACGACTGTCCAAACAAGTAGCCAAAGTCTACGCTAACTTCACATGCCGACATGACTACACAAGTGTGTTATCTAGTTCGTACGTATGAGATCAGTGGGCCGCGTGCTTACGTCAGTGATCTTTATAATAATAATAATAATAGCAAGTTGCCAGTCATTGGTCGGTTGGTGGTGACATCAGCCGCTGACGAAGGCTACATAGTTCCCAGTAATTGGTCGTGGGTGGATGACGTCAGTCGGCTGAAGAAAAAATAACGAACCTCGTACGTTTGCTGCGAACAAAAATCTTTGATTATTTCTTGTGGAGGATTTTCCCAACGGAGTCGACCCATTTTCGAACTTAGACCTAGAAATGTGCCATAGAATGTGTGGGCAAAATTTGACAGATATCCGATAATTCGTTAAAACGTTATAGCGCGAACACACAGACAGACACCTAGACAGACAGACAGACAAATCGTTCACATAAGAGTCTAATAGACTCTAATAAGTAGGCTTATCCTAAATAAAAATGTATTTTTACTTTAGGAATTTTTACATTTTTTTTAAGTATGCCTAAGACTCTGTGGCCTATAACATCAAAAGCAAATCCCCCCTCCCCTTCCAAAAAATTGTCGATTTTCATATTGTGAGAGTTTAGTGGGGCGAGTTCTTGCAGACGATATGTGGGCACCAAATTACGTGTCGCAGACAGATGAAAAAAATTCTGCCACCGAGAAATGAACCCTCAAAGCCTATAATCATCCCAGCTTTCATCACGATCACAGGCATGGGCTTGAAAGACTACTGTGCCCCGTTCGGGCATTAAGATAGATTTTACTTGAAAAGAACTAAAGCAACAAATTAAAAAAGGATGAAATCAACTCTTTCTGTCGTTCAAAAAGAACTTTGGTGAGACCTGCTATGATAGCCGACTGGATCAAGACCATAATTGTAAACGCACAAAGCATCCGACAGGAACATGGCTGCTTTGCCACGATGGCAACATCAGAATCACAGAGCATGATCTGCCTTCCACAACGGCAACTGCCTTCCATAACGGCATCGCCATTCATGAGATTCCACAATCAGTATCATGAAGAAATGCATCTGTCTTCACCTCGCAGGGACATGATCACCCATGAAGACGGACTCCACGTGCTGGAACCCATCATCACAGCCAGAAGTGTTGTGTAGCGGCGCTAACTGCCTGTTAAAGGTGCTTTCAGTCTAGCCCCGATATCTGGTGTACTCATCCGGCGTTGTTAAAGTAATGACGTTGACTGTTTTGACTTGCGCAAAGTAGCCTGCTCTCTACTGACCCGATGTTGGGGGTAGGGAACTCTTATGCCTGGGCATCTAAAATATCACTACAATAATCTATCATCGCTGCCACCAGGTGGGAGTTAATAGCGTTTCTGGTTTAAAGGGCAGTTAAATTGACTAACCTTAAACTAAGCGTTCCTGGTTTAAAGGGCAGTTAAATTGACTAACCTTAAACTAGCTACTAATCAAACGAAGTCAAGTGTTAAATAAAAACTATATGTAGTTTTTAATAAAACATGAAATGCAGAAATATTTACATCGGACTTACAGAAACAAGTTCAGTGAACTTCAATTAAATACAGGTAGCTTTTAGTTTTTACAGTAATCAATACACCCTACCACCTGTAAGTATCAGAGTTCCATCTAAAAGGCCTAACTGCTTCAGTAATACCTTACGTGATTTTTGTGAAGTTCCTTTTTTAGATTAACCCGTTTAGTTAAAATAAAAATAAATAATAGCGCTGTGGCTAATATTTAGAAAAGGGGTTTTTAGGAAGTGGTCCCTAAACACTTATGCAGAGAGGTTTGGTCAAGAATGCCGATGACCTAACTCTCTACATATCGCGAAAATTGCCTAGTCGAATTTAAATTTTTGAACTATAAAATTTAGAATATCTTTTCCTAAAAGTCAAATTTTCAAAAAGTTAAACTAGTTCCCTTAAGTTCATAACAACTACTACCTTCTGCCCGACATGGCAGTGGAGAAGCATCCCGATCCCCAGATCCGGAGTAGCGACAATCGGCAATTCGTCTGTGAGCTTGGCTAAGGAACAAACGCGACTTTTGTTTATATAAACAACCAGGTGGTTCTGCTGACGTAGGACCCCAGGGAATGCGACATTTAGTATTGCGATAGTTGTGTCGTCACGACGCGTGTGACAGATAGTCGGCTGGAGGTTGGGCTCGTTGCTATGCAACGTGATTGACAGCTCCCCGGCTATGTTGTTTGCAGGCAAGAGACGAAGTCTGCTTGTGAATGGCTGAGGGCCAAATTTTGGGAAAATGCTGCGTCCTGATTGGCTGAGGGCCGTTCGGCAGGTAGAGCAGCGCAAATGCATTGACGGTAGTGAACAAGAATTACCATGCTATTTTTGAAACTGAGGGAACAAAGGTAAATTTGAAAACCAAGGGATTTTTTTGTTAACTGTAGAAGCTGTACAACTGAATTTATTTGACAGAAGGATACTGTGGATTGAATTGCTGAGACTAGGGATCGTTGCTGTGATGCAAATAATTCGAAGCGAGCATAATAATAAAAAAAAACGTAACTACGAAAATCGTGAGTGCCGGTTCGGTAGTTTTTTGTAAGTAAACATTGAAATGCGTTACGAAAAAAGGCTTAAATTGTTACTAGGTTATTTACACGTTTTAAATGATTAACCCCCCGTGAATGTGAAGCAGTCAAGCTAAAGGTGGTTGAAGTTTTCATAATAAAATCGTAGTAACATGGCCTGTGCCACAAGTCAAAAATAAAAACAGCAAGCAACGAGATTAAATGTTTCAAAGCATATAAATAATATGGCAGTGCAATTGTCTAACCATATGTGCCCCCTAACACACACTAAACTGTGGCTTTATGCTGAAAAAAAAAAATACCAAGTTTTTACATTTTTACAAACGAAGCTGCGTTGTCGGCAGTGACTTCCGGTTGGTGAAACGTGGTGGAAAACGTTCATATTTATTTTTTGAGAACGTTTTTGCAAATAGTGTTCCCTTGGAAACTTGCGGGGTACGTCTGGCTATATGGTGTCGAAAACTGGGTTCAAAAATGTTAATTTTTGGTTGGGGGTGGGGAGCAGTTTGCCCCCTTGGTGGTGATCGCTGTTTTCAGCGTAAGAAAAAAAAAAGAGCTTCGTAGCTCTAAGCATTACAGTTGGCTAGCCCCCTAAGCACTAAAGAACAATACAACAAAACAACAGCCCTTTTCAGGGCCACCAATTCAAAGAGCCCCTGAATCCTGTTTTTAATTAATTTAACATAGTGCTAAGTTTGTGACTTTTGGCGGACCAGCTACTAACCTCTGGGGAACCCCTCAGTTGGTGCCCACCGCCACATTGACGAGATCTCTTGTAGATGCTAAAATTTATAATTAATGTATATTTTCACAGCAGTAGTAGGGGAGAATTGCCACGACGGCGGGCAAGTTCTGTTTCTATTGTTAAACGAAAATGTACATTACCTGTACCCACCCTACCTCCCCTCTCAAGTTACCAACATGAGATATTAAGAAGGGAAAAAAGGTGACTGGCTTTCACATTTGGCATTTAAATAGGAGGGAAGTGTAGGAACGCACTTCGGGGTTAGCAAGCTGGGGATTGGCTAATTTACAATTAAATCTCTAAGAGGGAAATAGCCGAATAGTCTCTAGGCAAATGGCCGGGCCAGGCCAGAGCCTTAGAGACAGAGCTGAACTGTCGCCACTGGACAGCGAATTGAAATAACGACATCAGCTCTCGGTACACTACCCCTTTTTATGTTCATAACACCAAAATAATCGGCGACAAACAACCCCATCGTGTGTTCGTTGATTAGGCCATTCCACAAAGTTTTCCGACCACGGTAGGTCAATGGAAAACCATGGTAAATAAAATGACACTTGTCCATTGGGTAAGTATCTCTTGTGTTGTCATAGTACTGGTAAAATATTAAATAGCATTGGACGGAAATCACTCCGCCAGGCCGCCAATGTGTCTCTGCTCCAGCTACGATGGCCGGCACTCTCTGTCGCTCAGCTTGGGCTCATTTCTGCGGCGCATGGTGTCGTCGCCGCATGAGTCGCCTCGATTTTGGATGTTCCTCTTTTCGATCGTTACGCACGATCATCAAGATTGTGGCCTTATGACAAGGGGTCAAAAGGGGCATAGGACATTACTGCTTAGTGTCCAATAGTGCTCAGTGCGCATTTTTTATTGCTTCAATTACTTTTCAATTTTCAATAATTGAAATTAAACCAATGAATTAGGCCTATTTTGTTGATGTTACCTCACAATTTTCATAACTTATGCAGGTTGTTCCGGATTCGAATTCCAGACAGGGGAGGTTGTCTCGATCGAAGTTAAAGCTATCACCTCACTTCTAAGGAACTGAAGCAGTGTTTACAGGGACAATCTCTTGGCAAATGGTCACGATTTGACCAGAGCTTCAAAGACAGGGCAAATCGTTCGCAACCATTAAAATTTCTTTTAATCAATGTGGGTTCCAAGTTACACAACCCCAAAATGTGCATCTTGGTTCCAGCCCATTCATTAAACCCTCTGACCGGGATAAGGTCGTAAGGAAGGTTTGAAGGTTTGGTGTAATGAGAACATCCAAAACTCCCAGAAAAAACCTGCTCGATTCCTTCTCGATAATGTTTCATCAGATTCTTGCATTATGGTTGGAAGTCATCCCCTTTTGAGTCCTCCCCTTCCCCCATTCCTTCCCCTGACCCTCATGCAGGACGTGGTGCGATTGCTTCACGGTACTGCTTCCTCGACAGTTCTTTTCTATTAAATTACAAAAATGTCACGATTTGTACAGGTCCTTGGAAACCTGGAAATGTCTTGAAAATGTTGAAAATAAAATTCCAGTGCTTGAAAAATACGAAAAATGTCTTAAGAAGTCCTCAAATGAAACTCTTGTAACAGAAAATGTTATTTCTGTTTTCCTTGTTGGAAATTAGTGTGCAATGTACATTTAGCAACACAAAACTAGAAAAAAAATAATTGCCTATTGATAAAAATGGACGCATCACCAAAACTGTGAAATGGGTGGATTGCAACACCAGTGTTTCCAGCCTTGATTTAACCTGGGTTGAATTTTTGAATGCATTCTAGTCGTTAATTCTATTATTTGTTACTTAATTATTCGTTAGTACTACTTGGATTTTCGTTGACGAGTCCTGGAAAAATCTTGGAATTTTATGTTTACAAGCGAATGAGCCCTTAAATGCCAAACGTGAAAGCCAAATATAAAACATAAATGTATTTTGAAATAAAATGATCAAGTAATGGTTTGGCATGCATTAAACGGGCCAACCCGTTGATTGTACCCAAATTGGAATCTCTGTATATAAATTCTTTCTCCTTTCTTTTTCGTTATAAAGCAGCAAAAAGATGATTTGCTACACAGTTTCCCAATAGGCCACAGGAAAAAAATTAACAGACACCAGGTTTTTTTTTTTAATATTTTTTTGCGGTATTTCTTACAAACTGACGTTGTTTGTCTTTAATGGACAATAAATATTCAAATATTAACATAAAAGAGCTGCAAAATAAGCATCCCATTGTAGTTTCTTCTGCAAGATTTGTGCTCTAAACTTGTTTGTGGTTTTTACTGAAATAACTTGAGAACGATTTAAGCACTAGCTAATAAAGACCATTAAAAAAGTGTAATGGATGGAGCATCAGCATTGGTCATTATTTGGCAAAATTATGGAAAACCAATACTGTTCAATAACGAAAAGAAAATAATACGGGTTTGACCGGCACATTTTTTTCAGACCCGCATTTGTCCGAGAACCAAAGAAACTTTCTTTCCGTAGCCATGTAATGACACTTCTTCTTACATTATTTCTGTGGTTTTTTTCCTCAAGCAATTGCAGGCAATTGTATTCATGAAAACCTACGATTTAAATTACCACAAATTTACTTTAAGAAATTAAAGAATACATTTTTTTAATGTTATTTCATACCATCTAGATTTCATACCACTAGATGACATTGTGAGCAGATTTTCCAACCTAGTTAATCTGTATACATGTTTTACATTATTTTCTCCAAAAAGAACAGAATTTCGATTCCAAAGGTAGAAAAATTAGTTACTTGAATTGTCGTTTGTTTGTGGCAAACAGTCTAGTGTTTCAATTTTTCCATTTGTACTTGGAAGTGTTTTAAGAAGTTTATTGCAACAGCCACGCCTGAATTTTGCGTAGTGTTACCAAAATTTAAGATCTGAAAACTTAACCGTGGAACAATAAAATGCCCATTTTGAATCGTGGTTACATAGGCTACTTCAGCAAGACATAAGCTTATAGCACGGTTGAGGTGAAAGGAGGAGGGTGTGCGGTGAAGCTTTGTGCGCTTGTGTAAAGGAAGTTGTACAGGAAAGGGAACTGAGGCATACATCCTTTGGGGAAAGTCTAGTGAGTATTATGGTGCAGTGGAGCACATCTTTGTCCCTCCCTATTTCTCTGGCCCACAACAAAAGGGGTGGGGGGGGGGGGGGAAAAACCAAGGGTTTTTGTCAACATAAATTTGACATTTTCTCTTAAGGCTTCACAGTATGTCTGACCACTAAGTTGGAAGAATGGCCATTTTTAAGACACCTTCACTGCTAAGTATGTTTCTATATGCCGTTAGAAATATTAATTACCTGTCATTTTTAACATTCCCTCTCTCCCAGTGCTTCTAACCCAGTGTGCATGTGTGGCCTCCTCTATGTAAGGTTGGAAGGGGGGGGGGGGGGGGAATAATATTCCACAAACCTAAAAAAAACCTGCGCTTGTCTATAAAAATTTTCCATTAAAAAAAACCAAACAACAAACCAACACTAGAAGGAAAACTAGCCCCTTCACTGCTTTGGATTAATTATTCGGGGCTCCGTCTGCTGTTGTCAGGGTTTGCACAAGGTGTTGAAGTACTTGAAAGTACTTGAATTTGTTTAGAAAATTCCAGGCATTGAATTCCTTGAAATTGTTAGCTATGTCCTTGAAAGGCCTTGAATCAATTTTTTTTGTCGTAATTTAAAATAATGCCATAATAATGCAAGATTAAAGACAAACTTAAAATTTCTTCTTGCATGTTTGTTGTAAAATGTTGAGTTTCTCTTGTAAATTTTATGCCTTCACACAGTTCATCAATTGTTTAAAACGAATCTAGGAAGAATAAAAAGTCTAGGAAAAAAAAAAAAAAAAACGTTTCTGGTTAAACTCCTTACCTGCCTGGTGATGTTCAAGCCAAGGCAACTAACCTAACCTAACTCGTAACAATAAATACACGAAAAAAGCTAGAAGGCAACTTTTTATAGCCGACGAAAATATACATTACCTTTTTTATGGCATTTTTCCCTGGAAGCTTGAACGTTGGCTTCCCTGCTGGCCTCGTAATAGTTCTGCGCATGTGCGAGTCTGACTGGTCTATATAAGCCCGCCACGTCAGCTGAACCACATCATTTCTCCTAGGGCGTTCACGACACGTGAACCGCCCTTGAGCGATTACCGAGTACCCCCTACAGGATTCAAGAGCCGCGTGCCGTTGATTACCCTGCCGATCCCGTATCCCTCACGGTTACCACTCAAGAACGGAGGCTTCAGCTCCCGATTCCTCGGATGTACCTGCTGCAACCAACAGTTCTCTTTCGATTCACACCTCACCCAGTTCTCCTGAGGACTCGACCCAGGGATCGATTCTGCCAGACAATAACAATCCTGACCATTCCGTTTCCGTACCGGTTCAGCGTCTCCACATTTTTCAATCTGCATCCCCTCGGCGTTCGGGACTCAGTCCTGCCCTAACCTGGTGGCCGCCTTTCCCTCAGATGCAGTCAGGGGAGCGTTCCGTTCCCGTGCCTAGCCTCCTATCGTTGCCGTCCACCTCTAGCCTACATTCTGGACAGTCAAGGAAACCTCCTGACCGACCTATCCTACCTTAAGCGATTACGACGGTCCCCTTGGGATCGAAGTCTCCGATGTCACCTCGACTCAGTCCCCCGTGTTCTAATCGATTACCCGTTCCCTTTCCGGTGTTTCAACGGACATTTTACGAGCCACACTGTTCACCAGTCAGTTGCTGCTTCCCAAGCAAACCGTCGCTCTGACCTGACATCGATCCCCTGGTACCTGTTGCCAGCAGTGATCTACTTTGCACGGAAACATGGGATAATGGCTTTGACGTAACTTACACAATCCTCGACGGTTCCAGCTCTTTTCATTATCTACCGCTCGCACCACGATCCCCTCGCATCATTCGATCCCACCGATCTACTGTTGCTGGTATCCAGCGTCTTCAACCACTTCACGGTCCTTCAGACGAAACTGTACCAACGGCATGTGCAATGACCAGCCTTTCCGCAACCAGCCATGCACTGATGTTCTTATGCCGCCAACACCTCGATCCCCGTCCTTTTTTTCGTTGTAATTAAATAAAGCTACCAGCATGATCCATCCCAGGCTCGGTGTCCACCTGATTTGTCGCAGTTCTCTCCCCATGCTATGTCCTACTCAAGGAATTAAGTTGCTGCTACGGCTTCAAAGGACGCTCCTCACTGCCGCACCGTCAATCCTTTCGGCTGTTTTCACTCCTGCCCCTTGGATTGCACCACATTTCTTGCTACACATGCTTAAGCTATTATTGCACCTTCTGCCTCGCGTAGTTTTGACAATAGATTCCTACCTGCAAAAAAAAAGTAGTAGAGTACCGGAACACATCAACAGATTTGTGTCTCAATACCCAGTACCCGCTGCTTCTGCCATTATCACTTTCTGATTTTTTTCTGTCTCTTTTACAAAAAAAATGGACAACATTCGCACAAGCAGTGGTGGCGAACCCAACACAACCACATGGCAAAGCGAACTATGTACCTGCGCTCTTTTGTGTCTCCATTCTTTTCACAATCTCCAGCGCTTCATGTTACCAGTTTGGGCCTTCCCCGCCTATCACTCCATTTTCTCCGAGTACGGCTACCAGTCTGTCCACCATGATCGTCGCCTCATGATTGCTTGGACGGCTTTGCCACTAGCACGGACTGTTGTCGTATACGGCCATGTGCTCCCAACGACACCCTTCTCCCAAAACATCGACACATGCCACAGCGACACATGTCGCCAGGTTTTCCTACATCATCCTTCCTGTCAAGCGCTCTCGTCTTCGCTACGGGGAACTTGGTATAATGGCCAGTGGATTCTGTTCCATCCCTGCGTTAGACAAGGCCCCTGTTTTTCTCGGAGTTTGCACATCTGTTCCTTATCCGTGATACTATTTCCGACACTGTTTCTTTGGCCGTGCCATGTTCAAACATCCTTGTGTATGCTCCTGGATGACGACTGGTCGCCCTTTCCAGCTGTTGCCATGTTATGTAATAGCCATTTACTGTTCATTCGACACCTTAATCAGCTAATTCTTGCCCTGAGCCCTGAGACCTGTCAGTCTTTCCGTAGAAAATCTGTTTTGTTAACAACTCTTAACCGTTGAGGTTCTGGAGTCTGACTCTAAGGTGCCAGCTCGTTACCCTAGGGTGATGGTCCGGGGGGTACCCACCTTCAGGCTTGGACGAGGTCTGCTGTAATGCTAACAATTACAGGTAAAGTGAATTTTCAAACGGCATATAGAAACTTAAGAATGCCGGATGAGCCCACCGAAAATATACATTGCCTTTACCCACCCTACCTCCCCTCTCTGGTCACCACCTGACACTAAGAGAAATAAAATCGGTTCGTCTTGCTTGCCAGGCACTTTATATAGAGCAGTCCGCATATGGGCACTGGGTTACAAGCTGGCGGCCATAGGCCTATGACTTTAATCTCTAGAGGAAACAAGCATTGGGAGAGAGGGAATGCTAAAAATTACAGGTAATGGAAATTTTCGGTAGGCAATAGAAACAAGAATCAGCTGGGGATCATCTGGCATTCTTTAGTTTTGTGAACTCAGCCTGATTTAGAGGTTGGTTATCAAGATTGTTTAAATTTGACTTCTTACCAACAGCGGACCAAGTTAATTGTTAAATAAATAGGCTGTGCGTAATTTTCTGTAAATATTATAAAGGCGAGTCGGAAATAAGCCAACTAAAAAATTGCACATTCAATAAAATGTACAGTGTGTAATTGGTGGCCCATACCTGTAAATCCCTAACATATAATTTTAAACAATCCCAGTGGACCAATAGCTGTATTCGTTAAGATGGTATGGTAGTGATTTGGAGAGCTGCTCGAATCGGTCACGTCAATTGAATGAAACTTTTTCACTGTAAGGGAAATGCGGAATATTTACATACTTACTTAGCTTTATTTACACAGCTTTACATATTTACAAGACCAAAAAATGTGTAAATAAGGAAACTACCGCAACCCAACAAGGTTAAAGGGACCCACCAAGTTTTCAGTTAATATTGTCTGTTCATAACGAAGCCTAAATGTCTACCGCCAAGTTTGTGATGTGAACGAGATCACTAAAGCCTAAGTGAAAACCACCACTGTGTCAATAAAAGACTTTAGTGATCAGGGTTGGGGCCAGAAACTTGATGGCAGCTATTTTGACTGATACCAATTCTGTGGCAAAAACTAGGTGGGAACTTTTTCCCTTGTGGGGTATTGGTACGTCATCACATATTTTGGTGGTTATCGTGTGGTTGTATTCTGGGCTCTAGCTCATGCAGTAGCGTGCACAGGAGGGGGACAGATGGGGCATTGCCCCTGACCTTTTCGGAAACGATGCCCTTTTCGTAAAAAATATGCTCTATTTTGATTTTCTGAACCGATAAATGCTGGTGCTGCTGCCAGAGAAAGGGACTCGAAACCTAAAAAAAAAAAAAAAAAAAACCCGGAAAAGCCAGGGGTATAAAAAGATCAAATAGTCTAGAGATTAATTAATTATTTTTGTCTTTTTTTATTTAATTCTTTTTTTTACAAGCGTTGCCGTCACTGGCCCATAATTTATATTATTACCAATATTTTAAACCTACAAATCTTACAGGCAAGAACTAAAAGGAAACCTGAAGAATAAATGAAGATAATGTTGCAGCTGCTAAAACAGGAAGCAGGTGGTCTATCAGTTCTCAAGTCAATAACAAGCAGTCTTGCTAAATCTACAGTATAGGCAGCTGCAGAGCTATTGATATCTGCATTGCCAACTACCTACTACACTTTTTCAGAAGGGAAGCAAAGATCGAGTAATGCTATAAAATCCAGCTTATGATAAAACTTTGTTGCAAATACAAGACTACTTTGCCACTGTACGGTTTACTACTTCAAAGCACTAAATTAATGGATTAAATTTGACGAAACTCTACTTCAAAAATATTTACAATAGTTGCGTTGTAGACGTTTTCGACAGACAATATTCTACATGATGTTAGGTGTGGAATTCCGTCTGTATCAGCCTCCTGAACTTTTTGTTTTTTTCTACTCGGCTCAAACCCGATTAATCATTACGTTCGTTCAAACGTTGCTCTCTCGACCACTGCTCTCTGGTAGCATGCAACGTGGGCGTGAGCGTCTTATGCCATTTAGCTTGCAGTTGCGTTAAAAGTTTTGGGTGTATTAAATGGTGGATAAAGGGATGTGAGGTGGCTGGAGATTCACGAGTTGTTCATTTTGGTTTTCCATAATTTTAATGGTGATTGCATTGCCGTCAGATGTAGGTCTCTTTTTAAATTGGACATTATCATTGTGGATGTTTCCTTCCAGTTTATCGTATGATTGGTTGACTTGCAGTGACTGGCTCTGCCTTTTTGTGTAAGCCAATGGAAATTTACGTTACCTGCAATTTATAGCATTCCCCTCCCAAAGCTTGCTCCCCCTAGAGAAGAATTTGTTGGCGTTCCTGCCTAGTTTGGAGGCTTGTCCAACTAATCATGCGTGATGCAGCCTTCCTATAAAAACGCTGGCGCTAGATTGGTGACCATCTTTATTCTTTAGGTATTCCACTCGCGTGGCTGATCTTCCCTGCTATCCTGTTCATTCACTTTCGGCGCGACTGCGGCTTGGTGTCGGTCCGTACTACTGACCCGCTGGCTCTACACCTTTCTACCGAGCCTCTGTATTCTGTTGGATGCTTTATGCCGTCCTTGTCCCGTTTTGATGGTTCACCCTTCCGGCGATACGCTCTAGCGACCTTTTTGTCATCATTGCGCCACAGTTGGCATCTGGATCGAGGATTTTGCCGCCCATTCGTCATTCCAGCTTTCATTAGAAGACAAGGAGGAGATGCTTCGTCCACACTTGGCTTCGTCTACACGCTATGGCGGGATGTGCCTGCCCTTGGCATCGTACACAGACGATCACCAAAGCTTCTGTTCCTTTTCTCCTCTCGACATGGTCTCATCCATGGCATCCTTCGACGCTCCTGCACCGTTCGCCATTGCCGACCCGTTTTCCGAACTGACGCTGCACTCTCTTCCGAACGGTCGCCCTTCCACATCTTTCGTCTTTCTTCCCTCGTCCTGCAATCTTCCAGGCCATCGGCATTTGCTGCCGTACATCCCTCACTTCCCTACGTTTGCAGCTTCCGTGTATTCAACTTTACTGGTAACCTCCACTGGTGGTGACCTTTCGGATGCCTGCACACAGTGACACAGTTCGAGCTTCTACGCGACCACCTCGATACTTCTCGCCTTCAACCTTCATTGTCGTCACCCTTCTTCCTCTGTCGACCCTTCCAGTTGTAGCGATCGTCGTTCATCCCGTCATTGACAAGGCGGGAAGAGAGGGAAGGGGGGGGGGCAGTCGTGACCTCCATTAGAGCCCACTCTATTTACCAAGATACCTGGAACCGCCCTCTGACCTACGTCCAAGGAATGACCCTTGTACATCAACTATAAAAACTTGTCACCATTGCCTTATTCGGTCGGTTGATCACCTTTCCTGTGAGATTTCGACGTGGATAAATCCGATCCTCCCGTTTCCGACCACTGCGTGCTCACCGAGCCCGGAACGTTGCAGATGCCCAGGTTTTGCAACGGAACAAACTCATCTGTACCCACACTTTACAAGAAGTTCTCCATTTGTAAAACGTTCTCCGAAGATCTTGGAAACACATTGAAGTCAATCAACGCAAATCGAAACATTGGTTGGTGCAAATATACCGGAAACAAGCAAAAGACCGTCCACTTCATGCTGCTCAAAAAGCGTCCGTCTTTGAAGGCCATGAAAACCAAGGAAAACCAAGTGCCTGTCCAAAAGAAGAGCGTTCCCTCATCGCCACCCACACTTCCATTGTCCAAGTCATCACCATCAAAGCGGCAATTTCTAGGATCTGAGGTACCACAACTGGTCGTCACTTCGTCCGCTTGCATTAATATCACCGCCACGTCCTTCGTCTTCTCGACAGAAACAGAAAAAGACTGGGCCTTCCGACCAAGAATCGTCCTCTCACCTTAATGCTTGATGTCCGTGACACTGCCAACTTCTGCCCCACCAGCGTAGGTTGCGGTGCCCGTGCCTGCGGCTTTGGAATCGTCATTCCCTCTTTCGGTCGTTCCTTCTCAACCACACGCCAACGCTTTCCAACATTTGTTATCTGCGCTTAGTGTTTCGTTTACTTCACCCACAGCTCTACGGATGGCCATCCTTCGGGGGCTGGAATTTTCGTCAGACGACTTCATGTAACGTCGGCTGCTGCGACGAGTCGCTGTGGCAGACCAGACGACTTTAGGGGTGGTTCAGTTGCAGTTTTAATTCAAGTTACTTTCGGACTTAACATGTTGACTGATTATTAAATCAAACGCAAGCTGCCACCAGGAAGGATATCAAAACGATTTTAACTGCAACTAAAATACCCCTAAAGTTAAAATGGCTGGAGTCACAAGAGGATTCAAACTGGTTTGGTATGTTTAATAAAACATCGTAAGAACAGCAGTATTTACAGTTCCAGTAAATTACATTCGGTAGTTTTTAGATAAAAACAAGTGGCTTGAATATTAATAATTCACAGTAGTTTCACAATAAAACTTTTCGGACTAATCACAATTGTCTGCTGCCCAACATTCGAAAATATTCGCTAGTCGGTTGTATCACTGATCTTCATTGCTTCGATCTGGATGCCCCACTTTTTGTCCAAAGTGATGCCCAGTTCTGGCCTAACCAGTAGATTTATCAACGGGTTTTTCATGAACGGTTTTTCATTTAGCTCAAATCGCTTGATGGCAATAGATTCCAGTGCTCTGGTGGTAATCTCTTAGGGCATTAGTATTAAGTACTTAAGCCTAAAAAAACTAATGCACTACGAGATGACCACCTCAGAGCATTGGAATCTTGCCATCAAGTGATTTGAGCTAAATGAAATATTGCTGAGGAACATAGCTAACCCATGGTTTGGTTGCGTAAACCAACTGGTTAGGCCAGAACTGGACATCGCTTTGAACAAAAGTGGGGCGTCCGGGTCGAACGCATGACGAAGATCAGCGATACGATACAACAGACTAACGCCGATTTTCAAATGTTTGGCAGCAGACAATTGTGATACGATGAAGAATTGTTTCGTTTTATCTTTTTCTCCTATCGTTGTTGGTTCTGAAGAAAGTTCTATTGAAGGTTCTGTTGGATCCGAAAATTTAAGTGAACGCCAAAATTTGTTCTACTGTGGTAGTAAAGTGTTTTACGGTTTTGTAACTTATTTTATTAAATCTAGGCTAAGTGCTACAAAAATATCAATTTTGAATTGGTAAGATTACCAGGCAGTGGTAGTAAGCCTACTAGTGCAATGTCACCCTGTGTAAAACTCTTGCCATCTTATAGGCTAATCGTCTTTTTATTTCTCTCTCGATTCTGCGAGTCCGAAACTGCAGTAATTTGTCTTTCAAACTGCCTTACATGCCAGCCAGTGCAATAGTTTGGCTAACGTGACATACAAATTACTGTACTGTGTCAGTTTCTCGATTCGGTTGAGTAAAAAAGTATACATAATAACAAATAACTATATTTGTGTAAAATTTTGGAATTATTTCTTAGGAGGACGACAAAGTGATAGAACTTGTGAAGAGGTATGGCCCCAAACGATGGACATTAATTGCAAAGCATTTGAATGGGCGCATTGGTAAACAATGCCGAGAAAGGTGGGTAAAATTGTTGTTTGCATTCAAATGCATTGTGTGTACATTTTGTTGTTCATATTCATGAGCAAATGGCACTTATTTCTTGTAGGTGGCACAATCATTTGAACCCTGAAATCAAAAAGACAGCCTGGACAAACGAAGAAGATAAAGTTATCTATCAGGCACACAAACAGTGGGGAAATCAGTGGGCCAAAATTGCTAAATTGTTGCCAGGGCGGTAAGAAAATTACTTTTAGTTTAACTGGCATGAGACGTTTTGAGCCAATCAATGAACGCGAGTTATTGTTTTTTTTTTCTTTGTTTTTTTTTTCTCATCTTTTAGTCAAAGAAATTTGGATTATGCTACTGGCCATGTCAGAAGTTTCTTACATTCTTTCTTGCATTCTTTGGTTTTTGGTTTTTATTCGATTTCAAACAAAGCTACTAGTTTTCCAAGTTAAGAAAGCAAATAATTCAATTTAATGCCTTACAATACACTTCAATACAAATAACTTAAATACAAAGCGTATACCATTTCTGAAAAACTAGCTATCTTGCAGAAAATGTAGCTAGTTTTCTGCAGTATGGCTAGTCAGCGTCGTCTTCTTTGCTCAATGAGTCTTGTTGCTACTTGTATGGTGGTAACTGGCTAATATTTCACTCCAAAACTAACCAGACCTCGTTAAGCCAGGTTTAGATGACCATAGTTCATTCCATATTTTCCTCCAGTTTTATTTCTCTTTGTGCTCTAGCACGAAAGTTCGAAAAGGTTCTTATTGCAACGAAATCGTACATTACCCGATTTATCTTTAGCATACCCTTCCTATTGGAGCTCTCAACCCCTAGGAAAACTTATTCGCTTCCCTGCCGGGCTCATAGCTCTCTTACTGCGCATGTGCGGGCGCAAGCATCCTACATAAACGATCGGAGCGGACCGGACCGTTATTCATCTTTTTCCTAGGGCACCACCGCGTGTGGTCGCTTTCTCTGGCTTTCCCTAGACCTTCTCTGCGAGCCAAGACGGGCCGTCTTGGCGTCTGCACTTCGATTCCCAATGAGGACCCATGCCTGGGCTCTGGCCCAATTCCCCTGACCCGAATTTTTGGTTCCTCATGTTTTTGTGGACCACATCTGCTGTCAGCCTACCTTCTGGCCGCCGCCGCTGTTATTTCGGCTGGACGTGCGTCGGTTCCAGAAAAGGATCGTCGCTTGGGCTCTTGCCCAATTCCCTTGCCTCAATGCCACTTGTGCCTCAACGTCGCAGTGGAACCGAGCCCAAATGCCTGGTCCGGAGTCTTGCGTACCACGACCGGCTGTCCGCCGGCTTTCTTGAATAAATTACTGCTTACACCAGCTAAGTGTACATCGATTCCGGAAGAGGATCGTCGCTTGGGCTCTTGCCAGATTCTCCCCTTGGTCTCGATTCCGCTTCTGTTTTGGAAGCTGCGGCTCGGACCGAGCCCCAACACCCAACCCGGAGCCTTCGTTTTTGTTTTCCGCATATTGCTGTCCGCCTATCGTCTCGCTCAGACGACGCTGCTGTTACCCCACGCTACAAGTAACACCGATTCCCGACGAGGTCCGTCTTTGGGCTCTGGCCGATTACCCCTCTTAACCTGAATCAGGGTTCGTACCAGTGCTTACAAACCTTATAAGTCCTTATTTATCATTTTACCATTTGTAAGGCCTTACAAGTCCTTGAAAAATTGAAAATGCATTACTTAGTCCTTACAAGTCCTTCTTTTAATTTCCATACCAATTAAGCAAAGCCTCTCCTGACAATTTTTTGTTTTGTATCATTTCAAATTTATTTTCTTAAAATCAATTGGATGCTGAACCCCTAACTTCTTCCACACCTACATTCATAAATCAGTTGGCAGTTTCATTCAGAAATCTACGAAACCGTTACATGGCAGTGTGAAAAGTTAATATTACATATACGTTGTAATCATTTTAATAAGAAGTTTTGTTCAGGTTAGCAAACATTAATTTGGCATTACTGTACGGAGGTTTTGTCCGGCCAAGATTGCCAAAGTGTTTGTCATGGAGTATAAGGTAGTTATTACGTATACATTATACGTAACTGAATTTGGTGGTGCTTTGTTAGAAGGCATAATTTGGTGGGCAAGCTTGCCACAGTCTGATTTAACGCTCCTCGTTTTTTTTGTGGGCGAATTGTGTAGTATCTCAGCTCTGTTCGTGGTCTTTCTTAGGACAAGAATAGTTTCATAAGAGAGACTGGGACAAAGCTAAGAGAGAACTTCTGTCGTGACTGTTTGGGAAATCTTGTGTCGTTATCTGGGATATAACTTGAAATTGGAGACAATTTTCAACATAACCCAAACGAAGACCTATAATTGTGTCCTTTACTAGTTGCTCAATGAGAAACGAAATTTTACACAAGTGTGTAACAGAACTTCTGACCAGTGTCCGGTGTACTTGACACCTAGTACTTAAAAGTCCTTACAAGTCCTTGAAAAAGTTCTTACAAGTTCTTGAAAAAGTCCTTACAAGTCCTTGAAATCCATTCAGCTGAAATGGTACGAACCCTGCCTGAATTTTCTGTTCTACTTATCTTTGGAGATCGGAGAATCGAGATCGGGCCCCAACGTCCGGCCCGGAGCCTGCTGTGGACCGCATCCTGCTATCCTCCAACCTACTTGATGACATTGCTGTTTTCTTTGGATGCTATTTCTACAGATATTTTCCTAGTTTCAGGATAGGACTGGGCCGTCAATCCCTGGCCCATGGGCCAACAGCCCGTCGGTCAAACTACCTGCACCGGTACCAATTGAGTCGCTAATCCCATTCACAAGACGCTGACACGCAACCGAACCGACTTGTGCTACTAGTTATCACGCTTCGTCCCTTCAGTTTCCTATCCTTACAAAAAAAAAAAGCTCCACACTTCATGAGTATACCATCGATCCTCATAAGTAACTTTGTTGCCTTCAGGCCTTGCTGGTCTGCTGGTCCTCCATTCCCTGTTCTCAGCCTTCGCAGTCTCTCAGCTCATGTCTACCAGTCGTTCCTTGCTGTTCCCTGTTGATTACTCCTCCTTTCAACAAAGTTTCCATACATCGACATTTTTTGTTCCCTCTTGCCCTCGAGGCCTCGGCCCACGATCCCCACAAGGCCATGGGCTTGTCAGGGACAACCAAGGGGACTGCAGTATCATACAAGTCACTTGCAGGGACCCGTTTGCCCTAATATTGCTTTACTTTTCAGGTAACAACGGCCACTTCGATGTCAGTAAGACCCAGCATCCAGTAGGACCGCGTCAACCAGCTCTTATTAAGTTAACTTACGGTTCCTCTTCACACACCGGGGGGGCAGCACAACCGCCTCTAGTACTAAGTCAACCGACTTACTGTAACAGCGCACCACGTACCTTGTTCCACGTTCCTTGTCCCCAAGCCTCATTTGCAGAAGAAGAGTCCCTCGTCTATCACAGACTGACAATCGTTGTCCACAGCTTCGTTTACGATCCTACCTTGTCACTTCGACCGGCCTCCGCTCTCCAGTCATCCGCTCCAGCAACAACCTCACCGGGTAAGGGACTACCATATTGCTGTATACCTTCGAACGTCCGATCTGTACTAATCCTCATAAGATTGCCACCTCGGTTCTATCTACACTAACTCTCACCGACCACTTACAAGTTCCATTGATCCACACTATGCAGCCAACACCAGTTGCTCCTCGCACCTTCTCACTTAAGTTAAAGGACCTCTGCACCACTTTCATTGACCTTCAGACAGTTCGTGCTTCCACTGCTGACATCGACAATCTCCGTACCACCTTCCAGGAGAGGAATTCCTGTCCACGGTCCCCTCGAGCCTCAGCCCACGGATCCCCGAGCCCATGAACCACTACGGACATTCGAAGGGACCGCAGCATCGACATAAAGCTTAAAGGTACAGCATCGACATCACTACTCTAGTCAATGGAATCGGTCGTCTACAACCAAGAAAACACTGTCCTTAACAACTACTAATACTACCCTTCAGTCGAACTTCCGTTGGCTGTCACTGCTGACTCTCACACTACCATGACATATACAGCACTGTGCTAAATCCAGCAATCGACAATTCCCTTGTGGGCGGTCACCGGCCCAGCCTCGGTCTCTGCACAACTCCTCTTCTTCCAAACTTCGATCGGCTCGAGCCAATCCCACCAACTTCAGCGTTCCGTCTCTGTACAGTCTTCTTCCCAGGCTTCGAGTTTGTAGGGAAAGCCTGTTCTGTCTCGTTAAGTTTCTCGCTCAGATTCCATCCTCCGAGCTTTAGCCTGGGCCTCCACCATTCCATTATTGCGCCTCACCATATTTGAGCGCTCGGTACTCACCGACTGCTTCCCACATTATAACATCACGATCCGCAGCATTGTTATCAAAGGGCCTTCGTGACACCGCCATTTTCATGCCGGAGTTTCCAAGGATCGCCCTTTGCTCGGAAGCCTTCTTTTACCTTTTTGCCTTGCACTGCTTGCCATCATCTAGCAGAACGTGTTGCCTTCGGGTTACAAGTGGTTATGTCAAGGAACCGTCATCACAATACTGTTTTCTCTTCTTGTATTTTCAAAAAAAAACAAACAACCGTCACTTCACTCCTACCCTCCCTCACTCCTCCCTCAGGCCACGACAAGACGCTTCCTCTGCATACTATCTTGTCCTTTGTGGGGCCTTCGCTCTTTGTACCTTCAACCTATTCACGAGCCGCTAATTTTTCTGTGCATCTTCATTCTCTCGATTTCTTGTCCCCTTTTCATGGCTCTTCAATCTCTTATTCTGTGCTCTATGGCGATCATCGGACACACCAGCTGATTTTACGCCTTCACCCTTTCCAATTCCAGCATCATCTCCATCCATTCCCTCAAGTAGACTGTCATCTGGTTCCTATTCTACAAGATCCGGCCTGCGACCGCGTCTTAACCCTTCCTGAGCTTGTCCACATTAAGGTAATGGAACAGTCATCATTACATGTCTCTTTCATTTCTCGAGTCCAGAGCACGATCACCACCCATTCAGTTGTGACCCACTACTTCTTACGTTGTAACATACCACAATCACGGTCCCTCAGGCCATCACAGAAATAGTCAAAACGCGTCGCTATCTCCGTCACTTGACGGCTCTTCCTGTCCCTACCTTCGACGTCTCCCTACAACCCGCCGTCGCACCGGTCCGCCGATCCTCCATTGATCCGATTGCGTTCCTAGAGTCTCCCTGCATTGCATGTCTGCTTTTCAAGTTTGGTCTCCGTTCAGTCTTTTTTTATTATCAATTTTCCATTACAGGAGTATCACCGATCCTCCCTGTCCTCGTCACATTGCGGTCTCTTCTTGTCTCCACCTTTAACGTCTCCCTACGAGCCTCCGTTGCACCGGTCCGCCGATCCTCTGCCGAGCCGCTTTCAATCCTCGAGACTCCCTGTGTCGTACGTCTGCCTTTCAGCATGGTCTCCGCCCGGTATTCTTTTATTATCAAATTCGAACATCATTGGAGCATCACTGTCTTCGCCACATCAAGGCGTCTTCCTGTCGCTCTACCAGCAACTGTCACACCGATCCTCCGATCCACTCTGATCCGCCTTCAGTCCTCGAGTCTCTGTGTGTTACATGTCTACCTTTCAAGCCTGGACTCTGTCCAGTCTTCTTTATTATTAACTCATTCACTGGCTTGTTGTCGGGTCACTTCTGATGAATGGCACTCAGTTCACAGGGTTTTGAACTCTGGGCTGCCGACTCGTAGCGCGGGTATTCGTTAACTTTGGGCCCACCACTATGTTTGACGAGGTCTGCTTATATGCTAAAAATAAAAACGTAAAATACCAGGGCCACATGGTCAGGGGTCGTAGAGTTCCTGCTTTTTCCTTATTTCTACTTTTTTGTTTTAGCTCCTTATTTTCCTACTTTTTTCCTGTTTTGAGATGTACAGTTCCCTACTTTTTTTTCAGCCATTCTTATTTTGTAAATTTAAGTATAAATTAATGATATAAAATTTGAGTTAGATAAATAAAGCATGAACTTCGTTGGATTTCTCGGTCCCTGGCTTGTTTACAATGCAACGAGGCTTTTGCGCATGCGCATTGAAAAACATCATTTCCGGTTCTGCGCCGTGAATTCAGAATTTAGAATTCATAAAAATTATTGAATTCTAAATATTGTACGACCTTCTCCGACTTGTCTGGAGGGGGAAAATCTCCCCCCCCCCCCTCCAAAAAAAAAAGCTATGGCCAAAAGCTTTTTTTTTTTTATTGGAGCCTCGCATTCCATTGGGGTCTAGTCATTAACGAAAGTTTTTTTAAAATTGGATGTGGTACCTAAGAAGATTTGTTAATATTTTGTTACTTCCTAGCTAGGCTATATTTACGACTACTCTCGAAACGAGTAAGCTTTTACTGTTATTAGGCCCCGATTTAGACCGAAGGGTTCCTTATTTTTACCTACTTTTTAGTGAAAAATTCCTTATTTTTCCTTATTTATGACTTACCAAATTCCTTATTTCCTACATTTTTCCCTCTAAAACCCACTGCGACCCCTGCATGGTTGATTTTAGTTTTTGTTGCAAAACGAATACATACATTACCTTTACCCGCCCGACCTCCCCTCTTGGTTCCAAGGTTAATTCTGAGAGGAAGAAAGATGAATAACGTTCCGCGCCGATCATTTATATAGGAGGCTTGCGCCTGCACATGCTCACTAGGGGAGCTACGAGCCTGGCAGGGAAGCCAACAAGGTTTACTAGGGATTGAGAGCTCCAATAGGAAGGATATGCTAAAGATAAATCGGGTAATGTATAGTTTTGTTAAGCAACAAAAACTATAATCATCCAGGTGGCCCTGGTGTTATACTTTTTTTTTCAGAGTGCACCGCGTGTTATGTCTTTTTACATTATAAATTTTGCTAAATGTTTCAAGTGTCAGTAATATTTTGTGTATTGTGCATTTTATCTTTTAATTCATGTTGAATAGTAGCCCGAGGCTGGCTGGACACAGGTCGATCGTCGGCCGATCAAGGATTGGCAATCGAGCTTTAAATGTTTTTCTTTTTACTTGGTTCCTGGTAGGACCACTGTGTAGTTTTCCTGTGATAGGCCTTTGGCATTGGTATCGAGGAGTTCTGGAAGTTGCGTTACGACCGGCAATGTGTGTGTGTGTTTGCCTTCTGAAACGGTTCGAGCCGTTGACCGCACGGCTACTTAATTGTGACTGGTTCCGCTCGAAGGTGGATTGAGCGGTTGTATTCAGAACTGCAGGTGACAGTGCAGCCCTTGAGAATGATTCCGTCTTGGTGTCTAGCATTTGATGCTGCTCGTGGAGAACGGCAGGGGTTTGCTAAAGGTGGTTTAGGGAGTTGCACAGCCAGAGTTCAGATTTCTTCGGCTGCAACACCGACTGGGCTTATTCGTGAGGGCGGTGTTGGTCGTCGTAGTTGCACATTTACATGTCTTTTGTTCCTGGAGGTTCCCAGGTGCATTGCGTTTAGTGGTGCAGGTTCTGGTGTAGCCTGGGTATTGGTAAAGTGTGATAGAGACCCTCTGCCGTGCAGTGGTGTCTGCTTTGTGACTTGGTGATATGCAGGCGGCCTAATCTCTCCCCCTCCCCACGGGTGCCCTTGGCTATTTCTGGGCCAGCCAAAGTTTTCGGAATGTTGTATGGTGTGTCGATATGTAATTGGCAGATGGCTTGGGGGAGAAGGGGAGGGGGCCTCGTCAGGGTCACGATCCATCCAGGGCTTCGGGGTGTCCTCTGTGGCAGGGTCACAATTTTGTGACATGTTTTAGCTCGCCTAGGGGTGGAGGCCACGGCGGTCTAGATGAAGGTGGAATAGGGATGCAGTGCACTGGCCTGTGGTAACTGCAGGTTCCCATAAGTAACACAGTGAGGAGGATTATACGAAGGAGAAAAGATGATTCTTCCATAGAACTTCTTCTCGCAGGAGAATCGAAGTTCTCCGAGTAGAATCCGACGAAACTGTGTTAGTTTTACTTCCCGCACACCTCCACTGGCGCGGGTGGGTCGGGCCAGCCGCAAAAGACAGTGGTGTAGAAGCGCAAGGAAGCATACAGTAACGCAACTGGAAGTTATGCAAAAATTGCATAAATTAGATGTAAATTTGATGCAGACGAGGAAAATAAAAGGGCCGAAAGAACAGTTTTGTCAGATTCTACTCTTGAGAACTTCGATTCTCCTGCGAGAACACATAAAATCATCATTTCTAGTGCAAAATTTAGACCAAATTTGAATTTTTCGTAAAGTTTGAATCCCATGAGATACAGGCATGTGGTTTTAAGCAGCTTGAAGGAATTTATCGGTTAGTTGCTCTATTCCTTCCAAAGCTTAGCTTTTTATTATTTAATACATTTGGGTCTAGATTTTTGAGTTGAAAATAATGATGTTGGCTAACAACTTTATTTCAAGGTAGCTGAATGCAGGGGTGATATTCTTCCTCTTTTAGGCGGATTTCCTCTTTTTTTCAGCTTTGCACACCACCTAAAAATGAATTAAAACACCTAAAAACCTATAATTTTCCCCATTTTCTTCTCTTTTCCTCTTTTTTTTTCCTTGGATGGACTCTCATCCCTGTGAATGGTTAGCATGACACTTTGATATGGAGGAGGTAGAAAGTTGAATCCTGGCTACAGCCCATCCTTAACTGCGCATCCAGAGAAGTAAAGAGAAGTGCTCTCTTGCTCATCTGGATTAGGTGTTCAGTTACCCATCCAAGGGTACTACGGCAGTATCGAAAAGAAAATGTCACAACAAGCTGCCAAATAGTTCATACATGTGACACACATTTGGTTCGCCTCCTCCCTCTCACCAATTTACCCCTAAATGCAGCCTCTTTAGCTTTGCAGGGAACATGGCTGGAAGTGCATTCCATTCCAAAACATGTTTACTGTGGCATGTAACAGATCCTAGGTACTTGCTAGATATTGTGCCTGTTTGTCCC
The DNA here is from genome assembly GCA_023313725.1 of Lithobius niger. Taxonomy (NCBI): domain Eukaryota; kingdom Metazoa; phylum Arthropoda; class Chilopoda; order Lithobiomorpha; family Lithobiidae; genus Lithobius; species Lithobius niger. The sequence goes on along the minus strand of JAHWFP010259295.1, from coordinate 94,930 downwards.
GAAATTACATTGGTATTTAAAAACCATGTTAATACCACTTTTTTTTTTTAGTAAAGTGTAGCAAAATGGTGGAATGTGAGGTGCTAAATTCCAGGATAAAAAACAGAAAAGTGCTTAACGAGTATGGTTTTGTGAATATTTGGTTTCTACTTTAGAACGGATAATGCAATTAAGAATCATTGGAACTCAACAATGCGGCGCAAAGTGGAAGCTGATGAGAACTCACTGGGGCAATCCCGCAAAAGGATTTCTCAGCACCGTGAAGTAATCATCAGCCAAGTTGCAGACAGTACAACAGGATACGTCACTGCCTATCCAAATGTGCAGCAAAGTTGTGAGGTAATTGACTATTGCGAGGTATTTGGACACTCAGTATGTTAGATTTGAAAGAAACCTAGCACTGAATAGCATTGTTACACATGGACCTCTTTTGGTTTTATTAATTCGCTTTGTTTTTTTTTTCTTTAGAGTAATTCTGCTTTAAATTCTCCAGGTTACGTTCTACAGCAAGATAATTCATCAACAGGTATTCTTAGATTTCCATGCATCTTCCTTTGGTTGACACGTTGTTGATTGTTCATTTGTCACTCGATGCTGTTTTCCAATTAACCATGTGACAATACACAGCCGGTTATGGATACATACTTAATAATGACTTTCATAACGTAAAGCTTTCTTAGCATATTTTTTTCAATTACAAATTTAAACCGTGATTGTACGTTGCCTTCAGTTTGTTAAAAAGTTGTAAATTAAAAATCTAATGCAATGAAAAGCAGAAAAAAAATTTTGTTCTTGGGCATTTTCCTCTGACACGAAAGTCGCCAGGCCTTAAATTTTAATATTTATTTTCTATTGCTACGAAAATATTGATTACCTGTTAATTTAGCATATCATTCTCAAATGCATTTTCCCCCAGAGATTGATTTCTGCCAATCATCAGCTCGCTAAGGGTCGACCGATTGATCGGCATCGGCATCGTCATCGGCGCCGATGGCATGAATTTTAAGGCATCGGCGAGCAATCGGCTTGCCGATGTATTGCCTCCTATAAATCGGCATTTACATCGGCCGCAACAAATACGAAGAAAAAAACCATCGGCATCGGCTGGCCAAACTAACTATCTGCCGATGGAATACAGATTGTTGTTATTTAGTATTTGAAACAAAACGAATTCCGTATGCGCGCGGTCAACAACAAGCGGCGATCGCTTCCGTGAAATAGGCCTAATTTGCGCGACTCTGTTTGCATGGCATCGTGTAATTCACGGTCACGGTACAAACAGCGGTACAAACAACAAAATCCTCAGTAGCCGAAACATAGTTTAACGTTTTAATTGCAATGTTAATCCCTATACTATTGTATTTACGTAACCATTTATGATTTAATTTCAAACGAAAATGTTTGCCAGCCAGCGGTAGCCAAAACGCAACGTTAAGAGGCAAAAATGTACGTCCGGTGCTGACGATCTGTGGAATTAAAGCCACAAACGTGACCTTTGCACTTTAGATGGTAAGTGTTCCTCAGTAAATATCGAATTTGTGAAGTTATTCACAGCCCCAGATCGCAGATTGGCTGTTGTTTGAATATCGTTTTCCTGTCTTTCCGACAGCCACTTGCTGGAGCGTTATGGGGCTTTGGCATATATTTAGCTCATTCAAAAACAAACAAATGCATTAAAAAACTGAAATGCTGACTATTTCAATCTTTAATAATACATTTATTTTACCCCTACGATAAAATATATTTGCATTTTTTTTGCTAAAAAAATATTTCGGAAAATTTTTTTTTCGTTCGTTCTTTTTGAGCGTCTACGCGTACACGTGCTTCCGTGACATGTTAACTTCCAACAAATTAAATGCATGTTGTTAGCTTTATGCCATAATTTATTTATTTATTTATTTATTTTTAAATTAATTTCTTTGAGCCTTAAAAAAAAATTAAAATTGAAAGAAAAAAAAGTTTTTTTTGCAAAATTTTGTTCTAGCATCGTTAAGGAAGCCCTCAATGTGTAAGTTATTCTGGAGCAGGTGTTTGTAGAGATGATTGTAATGCTATAACTGGTTACTTTTTTATTTTTCAAATAAAATACGAAAATTTGTCAAGTTTCTGTTTAAAGAAAATATCGGCAATCGCCAATCGGCATCGGCCAATTGGTTAAGTCATGAAATCGGGAAAATATCGGCATCGGCCAGTCAGGAAGGTTAATAAATCGGCCCGTATCGGCATCGGCTAATTAATAAGATTTAAAAATCGGCGTAAAATCGGCATCGGTCAATCGGCAAAATTTTGCCATCGGTCGACCCTTACAGCTCGCTAACCACGGGGTGCGGTCCTGTACTTCCCTCCTATAAATTCCAAACATGTCTTTGCAAATCATTTTTTATTAAGTAGCGCCCAACCTGTTCACACGTGTGCTCCTGACACCTTCTTGTATTCTCTATCGAGAACAACGAAAGAAGAGAAGATTCCGTGGCTATGCTACAGGATTCCCTCAAGAAGAGTTCCTGTCCGCTGCCGCCAGGCCCTTTCTCTTGAGCTTTTTCTGATGTTCGCTCTTCTGGCTGTCAACGTAATCGTCGCGACCTGCCAAAACGTTCAGATGTGCGCCCCACCGTCGACCTTAGCACAGGGAACGCTGGTCTTGGATTGGCGCTTACCGAGTTTTTTGCTATCTCGCCCGGTACTGCTACTTCTCATTCGTCTGCCGTCCTTTCAATCGGCTTGTACTGCCCTAACGCTGCCGCGGCACCTCCATCTATTTCTACTTCTTTGTTAACTCGAGAAGATCACACCTTTAACGAGTTTCAGGATGTCTTTATTTATGGATGCTGGTTTATCACCGCAACGGATGACTGCCATCAACCGGACTTTGGAGCCTATCCATGATTACTTCACTGCTCTCGCTGAACACTGTTTCTTCCATTGCCAATGAAATGGCTGCAGCTACAGTTAATGACAGTAAAAGTCAAATACTGTAAACTCGAATCCAGAATTAAAACCTCAAAATTGCAGAAACCTAAATCTAAGACCAGCACTCACCCTGTTTCCTAACCCAATGCTGAACCTTTGGACTTGTCCCTGCATTCTGAGAAAAGCACCCCCAGAAACTGTCGTCTGCCCATGACAAGCCAAACCCCCTGTTCCAAAGGTTCAGCATTGGGCTGGGAAACAGGGTGAGTGCTGGTCTTAGATTTACGTTTCTGCAATTTTGAGGTTTTAATTCTGGATTTGAGTTTACAGTATTTGACTTTTACTGTCATTAACTGTTGCTGCAGCCATTTCATTGGCAATGGAAGAAGCCGAGTATTCCGCGAGAGCAGTGAAGTAATCATGGATAGGCTCCAAAGTCCGGGTTGATGGCAGTCATCCGTTGCGGTGATAAACCAGCATCCATAAATAAAGGCATCCTGAAGCTCGTTAAAGGTGTGATCTTGAGTTAACAAAGAAGTAGAAATAGATGGAGGTGCCGACACAGCGGCAGCAGCGGCGTCAGGGCAGTCCAAGCTCATTGAAAGGATGGCAGACGAATGAGAAGTAGCAGCTGTGCTAAGGTCGACGGTGGGGCGCACGCAGGCATCTGAACGTTTTGTTTGCCTCAACACTTTAAATTTAAGCCCGCTCACGAAAGATTTAACAAACCTAATGATGTAAAGAACAGAAACGAAAAACGAAAAGACGAAATGAGACAAAATGAATGGCGACAGGACGAAATAACAGAACTGAAAGGCGGCAGGATGAAAATAACTTTACTCATGTTTAGCCAAAGTGCCCCAAAAGGCATTACATGGCAGATGACGAGAGGGACAATTTAGCTGGAGAAATCCTAGCGGAAAACCCTGGATATTTGATATGCCACAATCAACATGCGCATGAGACATCATAGGGCCCTTCTCCCGAAAATGCCAGGGGTGGTTGATGCCGGATTCGAAACCAGGACCTCTGGCACATGAGACGGTCATGCTAACCATCAGGCTACCTTTCCCCTTTAAAAGGAACGTAAGACGTAAGGGCGAAAAGGAAAGAAACTAAAGGCGACAGGAACTAACCACCTAACTAAGGTCCACCTAACTTCTTAAAGATGCTCCTTTTTTCTTCGGTTGTTACTCCTGTTGAGATGTGCGCCACATATGCTCTAAGCTTGGGTACCGGGAACAAGGACCCGTGTTGCGACCTTCAGTGGAGAGCGACCTGCTGTCCACCTTGCTTCTTTCGCCACTAGCATTGTCTGTCCCGATCGTTGCGTTCCACTGCACATCTATTTGTTCCTTCACTGGCGCTCGGGCCCAGTGCCCAACTCCGGGCCCGGTGCCTCCTCCTTTTTTGCGACCGCATTCGTCCATTTTCTTCGACATCGACAATCCCTCGGCTACTACGATTTTGTTCCAGCTCTCCACTGCTGTACTGAACATTCAGTATGCCACGGATACCAACGGACCGGTCGACCGCTGCACTCGCACAAGGATAGGCACATGGGCCTGGTATACAGTTAAATTTGCAGGCCTTTTACTCCCTTCATATCTACTGCAGCTACAGTTCCGAGCTCTATGGTTCATTATTCAACTGCACTCCAGCCGAGAACGGGGTGGGAGGGGATTACCAACCTGAGGACATGGGCTTAGGCAGTGCACCATTAGAGGCTGTTCTCATTCACCCTGATCCCTCCGACCAGTTCGGGCCTATCACCCCTTTCTGAAGGTTAACACTCTGGCTCCTGCATCATCTCCTGTCCATGCCATCTGGACCCAGTCTGCCTTCCAGGCGGTACCTGTCCTCTATTACTGACTGAATTGAAACATGCTGTTTCTACTTGCCGACCAGAAAATATACACTACCTGTAAATTAAATTGCATTCAGTTCGTGAGTGCTCGTTACCCTGGAGGATTTAAAACTCTCTAGCTACGCCCAGCTCAGACACCCACTTGCGCACGCGCGGGTCCGGCGCGCGCAGGCCCTCCATAAATGGTGTTACGGCGTTAGCCAGTCATCTCTTTTCCTCCACGCTCCCGTCACGGTCGCTTCGCTCTGTTGCCCGCCATTTTTGTTTTCGTTCGCCGTTCGTCGATCTTTGAAGCCCATCACATCGTTCGTCGTTCCCGTTCGCCGGTCTTTGAAGCTCATCGCACCGCCCGCCGCTTCCGTCGCCGTTCAGCGGTCTTTGCAGCTCATCGCACCGTGTGTCTTTCCGCTCGCCGTCTGGCTGCCTTGAAGCTCGTCATATCGTCCGTCATTCCCGTTCGCCGCTCGTCGATCTTGAAGACCATCACATCGTTCGTCGGTCTTTGAAGCTCAGCGCAAGCTCCAGTGGCCGCTGCGTCAACATAGCTGCCTTGGCCATTCGTCGTTCCCGTTCGCTGGACCCGCAACCACTAGATAAAGAGGGCTCCCGTTCGCGCCCGCTCGTTCGTTTGTTCGCCGACCATCCCTACGAAGTATTGGTTCGTTCGTTCGTTCAATGATCATCTTTTCAAGAAGGAAGCTATCGCTTGTCACGTTTTGAACGAAGATTTTCATCATTTATCCGTTCCACTCATAAAGCAAGTGAAGCATTCAGCGTTCGTCGTTCGCCTGCTTCTTAAGGAAGACTCCAGACAAGACTTCTTGTTCGTCGTTCGTCATTCAACGTTCACCTGCTACATACGGAGACTGCCACTCGTTCTTTCGCCACTGCCGTTCGCTGTTGTTCCAAGCTCTTTGCATCGTTATTCTTCCGGCCACTCGGAAACTGATCCCCGTCACTCATCCTTCGTTGCATCTGTCCCGTTGTGACTGCCGCAAGACCTGCCGCTACATGAAGGAGTCCTTGTCCTTGAACATTGTCACCAGGAGACCGTTACCCGTTCGCTCGCTACACCAAGAGGACTTCCATTTGTTCTCGTTCGTTGCTCGTTCGCCACTCAACCCTAAAAGGTTAAGGTACGTTCGTTCTTTCTGTTGCAGGTCATCCCTTCAGGAAGGATAACCTCCACAAAAGAGATTACTTCCACAAGTCAAAGACTTTCCTCATTCACCTGATTGTCAACCACTCACCACTAACACATCGGGGCCACCTTTTGTTGCACCGTTCGCCTCATAATGGATGCCGCCCATGCAGTCCTCTCCCGGAAGACTTCTCCCTTCTCAGCCTTCCAGCCCACCACGCTCGTCACGTTCTTCGACGTCCTGACTGAACAAAGATTCTCATCATTTCCAGACGTCCCGTTCACAACAGTCAAGCAAGTGATGCGTTCACCGGATCTGTCACTGCTCCTCTTCATCGATTCACCGCTCGCAAGCTTACCTGAAGGATCCCTGCTCGAGCCCGTCCGCCGTCTGCTGGCCCGACTGTCTTTCAAGCCGTTCGCCGTTCATAGCCCGTTCGTCACTCGCAGCCCACTCGTCGACAATCACTCACTCGCCGTTACAGACCAACCTGAAGATTTTCTGCTGAGACGCCCGTCCCATCGCTGGCCCAGCCATCGTTCATGCTGTAGGAAATTTCCTAGTCCTACAAATTACTATTACCGTGCAAAAGAAGTTCCAGAAGAATACTTAAAGTTCAACTGTTTATTTAACAGTGACATTGCATTTGAAAGTTCAAGTAGTTAAATTTACAATACTTACAAAAACTATACATGGCTTGAACAAACATCTCTTACACAACATGACTGCAGCTTGCAGCCCATGCTGCCTGCATCAACACCAGAACGCGAGTGTGTGTTCGCTCCATCCTAAACCGGAAGTTAACCCCCCACCAGGCTAAAGCGCTCGATAAGCCGGATGGTTTATTCTCCAGGCAAGCATAGTGCGTGATTGCCGACGAGGCTTTTCCGTCACTCTTTCCTGGACTGGGGGAAAGTACATCTTTAGTTTCCGGCTTTTAACACTCCTTTGATATATTAACAGCGATATGAATAATATAAATAAATTCTTTGCTGGGAAGAACCATCTATAGTTAGGCTATGCGTACAACCAACACACCCTCCCATTCTTCTCATGCAAAAACAATGCTGCAGAATTTATAATGCACAATTATGAGTCACAATTATAGAACACCGCTGAACATAGCCTATTCAGCCGTCCTGGGTTCAGCCGTTTCGTCAGCATGTCTCCAACATTCAGTTCAGACGGTACTTTACATAAACAGAAATATTGCTTTCGTAGCCAATCCCTCAAAAACATATTAATGTCGATGTGCTTTGACCGTAAGTTCTCTACCTCATTCCTAGTAAAGTGGATGGCAGATTGTGAGTCACAGTACAATTTTGGGGTTGTAGCCAATGGTGCTAATATTGAATTTGATAACGCACTGTGTAACCAGTGCAATTCTTTTACTGCCGGAATCATTGCAATGAATTCTGCCTCCATTGTACTGAGGCACACCATACTCTTGCTTCTTACAGCCCCACAAAATAGGTACACTACCCAAGAATATAATGTGCCCACCGAAACAACGCCGGTCATCTCTATCGGATGCCCAAGATGCATACACATATGCATACAACTCAGATCCTGTGACACTTGAAAAATCGATAGCATAATGTTTCGTACTGACTAAGTATCGCAGTATGTTCAACAATAAGCGAATATGAATGAGCGTAAAAGCATTGTTATAATGGAACAATATTATAACAATCAACAGAATATCAGGCCTTGTTCTAGAAGCTACATACAACTAACTTCCTACTAGTGACCTGTATGGGAAATTTACACTTGTCTCATTTTCGTCTCGCTTCTTTTGAACACAAGTACCAGCCGGTACTGGTACACGTACCTTACACGTTTCATCAACATCATACCTCTTTGCGAGTTTTGAAATGTAAGACTGTTGATGAATTACTGTCTTGCCATCAACTTTTAGGAATTCAACACCTGATAGGTTTTTTTTACTTCTCCTAAAGAAGTCAGTTCGAATTTGGATTTAAGCAACGTTACTATATTTGCTCTAATAGTTTCGTTTCTGGCAAACAAAAGCAAATCATCCACATAAAATAATAAAACTGCTTCTAAACCAAAATGATAAACACAGTTAAGTCCCAAGAACTTAAAAAATCCTATTATCACTAATGTCTTTTCAAGTTCTTCCCACCATAGTCTCCTACTTTGGTGAAGATCATATACGGCTTTTTGCAATATCCACACTTTACCATGGTTAAACACAGTTTTGAATCCTTTAGGGATTTCCATGAAGGTTTTGCAACCTAATGTACCATAAAGGTAGGCACATTTAATGTCCAAATGTACATTTGTCCACTTCATAATGGATACCAATAATACATAAAAGAATCTAACCAAAACAAAATTTACAACTAGGCTGAATACTTCATCAAAATCAACAGCGCTTGCTTGACGAAACCCCTGAGCTACTAGTCGGGAGCGGAAACGCTTGACGCTTCCGTCGGTATTTTGTTTTACCTTGTAAATCCATTTACATCCCAGTACCTTCATATCATGAGTTACATTAACCTCTTTGTATACCTCTCTTTTCTTAAAAGACGCAATTTCGTCTTCCATGGACCTTTTCCATTCACACTTTTGAGGAGAGGCAATGGCTTCCTCATAGTTACTTGGTTCGACAATACACATGTATGCCTCAGCATCTGAAATCAACAGGACTATCCCTTTCACTAGTGGATACATTTTCAGGATCATATGTTCGTCTACCCCTAAAATCGAACACTGGTTCAAACTGACATCCCTGTTCTACACAATACTTTTTGATATCATTAACACTGCGGAATGTAATTCCATCTGGGGTGCAATAGTACACATCTATCCTACCTGCCCTTTGCCCCGTCTTACGGACTACTGCTTCCCTTCTCCAATTCTTATAATCTAAAGAAGCCAATCTGGGGGATGAGCCTGACTATTACTACGAATGATTGGTTGTGGAGGAACTTCTTCAATGGTTAATGGGCCGTCAGTCTTTTCTTCTGCTTCTGATTCTACACTAGAAATACCGTCTGATTCTGACTCTGTACCAGAATAATGCCCTTTTCATAGTTAAATTTAGTTGCACTTTCACTGGGTTGAAGCACACTCTCAGGCCTATACTGCAAGGGCCTTTTCTCTCTTCCCCATAACTTATCCTCTTCTACTTTTACATGTTTAGTTTCAACAATCATGTGAGTTTGGGGATTCCACACTCTATATCCTACCGTGTCAACTGCATAGCCAATGAATACCCCCTCCCATGCTTTAACGACGAGTTTATCCCTTCCCGGCTTGTTGAAGTGTACATAACACATTACACCAGGTCTTCGTAAATGTCCGACTGATACACCTCGATCAAACAATAATGTATAAGGGACTTTAAAGCCTAATTTTGAGTGAGGGTACCTATTCTTTAGGTAGTTGAATGTACATACAAATTCTGCCCAAAGATTGTGTGGCAGAGAAGTGTCGTGAAGTATTGCACGTACCCCTACTATCAACGTGCGGTAAATCGCTCAGCGATTCCATTCATAGCTGGTGAGTAGGCATTGGTACGCTGGTATCTTATACCCAACTTACGTAGATGATCACAAAATTCACCGAACAAAATTCCATACCTTGGTCCGTGCGGACGCTTACAATTTTGAGGTTAAATTTTCTTTCACTTCTGGAACGAAAGTCAACAAACGTTTGAAACACGTCGCTTTTCTTAGCGATCGGAAACACCCATGCATAACGAGTATAATCATCAATTATAGTAAGCACATATCTACAATTACCCAAGGATACCGTGCGACTTGGTCCCCAAACATCCATGTGAAGGAGCTCGAGAGGCTTCTTACTCTGTATTGCATCAATCCCCTTAAAACTGGCCCTAGTCGATTTGGTTACCTTGCATACATCAAACTGAGGAGATTTAGGCTTCACTCCCACTTGTATACCATGTACAACCTTGGAGTTTTTTAAGTTTATCAGGCCCAAATTATGCTGATGACCAAACCTCGAGTGCCATGTTTCTACTGAAACAGACTTATTGGATTTAACTTTATCACCTACATTGATCGTATTAACCCTTCTGACGCCAGCCAGAAAAAGAGCACCTGCTAGCTCAAACCACCCAGTTTTTCGTAGTGCAAGAAATGATTGCACGTCTTCATTAACCCTTTTAGGCCTACGCCATTTTTTCAATTCTCGTGCGAAAAAGCCTATGGCTGCCATGAACAAGTTGCATGCCTCACGAAAATTAATTGTAATAAAAAAACTATGCGTTCTAGGAGTATAAAAATTCGCAGACGTAATAATTATATTGTAAATTATTGACCAGAAATATAATTGGGACCATCGTCCTACGTTTTCATTATTTAAAAAAGTCTTGAAGTTCGACTACGTGAACAGCGATAACGAAAGTTTCAACTTACAGTACTCAGAATGATAACGTCCACTCGATATTCTTCCGTCACAACACGTGTTATTACTTCCGAAATCATTATTTTATATTTTATTAACGTAAAAATAGTTTAAAGTTGTTTTATTTCTTCGAGATTCACGATCGATTACAGCTCACTACCAAATCATTGCCAGACGCCATAATGACCGGCTGCCCGCAACGCGACCCGCCGCTGCTGGCGCCAATGGCTGCGACCTTGAGTCGCTTCACGTGACGTCACTCGCGAACGGCCGAAGAGTCACGTGCCGCGAACGAATAAAATCGGCGCTCGCGAGGCCGAAGCGTTTGGAAAACGGTCGTTGAAACAGGACATTTCATTGGAGGAATACAGGCAGAGTTGATGACGTCATTTTTCGCAGGCCAGAAAATTGGGAATCCCCTCTCTCGAACGTGACCAAGATGGCGGCTGTACGCGTCGTTCTGGAGATACGATCGTTTGAACCAAGGGCTATTCTCAGCAAATAAAAGCAATTTCACGTCCATTTTGGCGACGATGCTAACAATAACATTGACTTAAGGTAATAAACAGATGATATTAAATTAAATTAGCCTAAATAAACCGAAAATACACGTTCCAAATTAAGTAATTCAATCGGAGTAACGCCTCCGATGTACGCAATAGGAATTTTTTTTTAACAGGGCGTAGTACTCGGCTGAATTAACAGGGCGTAGAACTCGGCTGAACCGGGCTAACGATACAGCGTCTTGTCGGCTTTTTCGCGGTGGAATTGCGATGACGATATATCGTCACTTAGGCCTAAAAGGGTTAAAATTCATGTAACTCCCTTTAAAAACGTTGTAGAGGCTTCATTTTTTTTTAAACAGCTCGTAATACTTAGACCTTAATCCGAATATTCACAGAAAAAAATTATAAGGCATATTTAGCAAATGGAAAATGTCTTAAAAATCAAAAAAATCTAACATAGTACTGGCTTTGGGAGCAATTTTTACCAACTTTATAGGCTGAAAGAGTACTTTTTTTTTGCATAAACGTAATGATATATCCAAAGACAGGCACTTAGTGCGGGGTTGAAACAACATTTTCAGCGGATCAAAACTCAGTTTTTAGTGGTATTAGGCGAGGGGAAAAACAGCATTTTTTGCTGCTCAAAATCCTTTTTCAGCGGCATTACGCGGGTAAGAAAAAAAAGTTTAGGCCATTAAAAAAAAGTAGTTGGTTCTCACGCTCCACCGCATCGATATTTCGACGAAAAAATAAAAATAAATGATGCGGCAAAAATGGTCTTAAGTTAACCATGATATATTAATTACCATTCTTGTCATTAAATAATTTTATGGACAGGTGGTAAGAAGAATTATGTGGGAGTGTTCTTTATTTTACCCAAAATAAAAATAATTCCCTAAAATGTAAAGCAATACAATGCAAAATAAGAACGAAAAGAATAAAATCCTCCCAGCACAGATTTTCCAAATATGCATGAGAACCAACTTTATTTAAGTGGTTTAATGATATATGAAATTCAAATTGTTACGCACAATTTCAGAATTAAAATACTGTACCAGTATTTTAATTCTGAAATTGTGCGTAACAATCTGTTTTCAACAATCAATTATCAAGAATGACGAACTTTCAGAGTAGAAGCCGTTATGGAATTTTCAATGAAATTCAAAATGTCAAGCAATAATTTATTTTCAAAATTCAAATTGTTAAGCAATATGTACGCTACTTCCTGAATTGTTGCAAAGTAACATTTTCCACAATGGCCTAGCATACTCAAACTAATAACGAGGCTACTTTATCCTTATAGTAATAGCCTACAACTGTATGATAAGCTTACCTAGCAGGGTAGATTAAAAAAAAAACCTTAACATTTCAAATCAGAATAGTGCAGAAAAGTAGGTTTTTGACTTCCTAAATAATCACTACCGGTATCCCAAAAGAAAAAAATCTGACAAACTTTCTAGAGGTGCCCACCTGGACCTATATTACAAGTCAATGGGTCAAATAGGTAATTCTGCAAAAATGCTTTTTGACTAGCCTCTTCAAAATAAAGGTATTACCCCACTTTGTACTTTCAAAGACCACTAAATGAAAACAAAATCAAAGAAAAAAATATTCTCCCTAAAATGTGTTTTTTTTTTTAAATCAGCCAAAAAGGCTTTTTTCTTTGATTTTTGCGGTTGATAATTCACCTTGTTACTTACCTTCAGTAATATTGCTAAAACCACCTTTTTACGCTATTTACTGCTCGCTTATGAACTAAAAACTCCATTTTTTATGTTCTCCCTAAGCTTTTCTCCACTGCCGCCAGGCGGCGCTGCACGTCCTTACCGACGTCAGCGCCCCCACCAGTCCAACCTCATCACTTTTCGAGCACTCCATCGTGGATGGTTGTGCGAGTTTTTACTGCGTGCTTCGCGAATTAACCAACGCATATTATGGACTACAACAACGGACTTCGATGTCAAGAAGTGGATCCGACGAGCGGCTTATTGGAAAGCTTGCAACGCTGGTTGAGCCGAGGGGTGCAAATTGAAGCCGGTTTTTAACCGGACCCACGCTGTCGCCACTGGCAACACGTGTGTAGCACCATCGGCGACACTCAGTAGCTATTAAACGCTGATGCAGCGGGACAAATTGTCGCCGTCCTGTAGCCAGTTGTCACCAGGAAAAGTAGCTATATGACGCTGACGCAGCGGGACACATCGTCGCCGTTCTGTAGCCAGTTGTCACCAGGGTAAGTAGCTGTTATGACGCTGACGCAGCGGGACACATTGTCGCCGTTCTGTAGCCAGTTGTCGCCAGGGAAAATAGCTGTATGACGCTGACGCAGCGGGACACATCGTCGCCGTTCTGTAGCCAGTTGTCACCAGGGTAAGTAGCTATTATGACGCTGACGCAGCGGGACACATTGTCGCCGTTCTGTTGCCAGTTGTCACTTCGAGGGTGTCACATGTCGCCGGTGAGCGTGGCTGCTATGGCACTGGCGCGGCGGGACCAATTAAAAAAAAAAAAAAAACCGTCGCCAGGTGTCGCTGCGCAGTCGTCATGTGTCGCCAACGGTATGGTGAGTGTCTCCATGGGCGTTTGCCCATAGGCCTATGTGTTTATGGTATGTTAGGGTATGTTTACATTAATCGTTATCATTTGGTCCTGGAATGGCAGCTGCGTTGGCTCCTGCGGTGTGCATCAAGACATGGTCTCACTGGAGTTTGGCAAATTGGACGGTTAGTACTATGGGTTTGAAGTAGGGTTCTCCCCCCTCCCCCCTCCTTTTGCCTTTGACTGTCTTCTCTTCCTTGGGTCCTTAGGCTGAGTGGGGGGGGGGGTGAATCTGATGCCCTTTGGGGTCTGGCCGCTATATGCGGTCGCACGGGGCCACTAAGCCCGATTTTTTTTTTGGCGAATCGCAAACAAGTTGTATTGTGTATGCATTGTTGTCTCATAAGGTCAAACCAAAACATGTGAATGGAGCTGTTGCTTGTTCATCTGGGTCGAGTCAGTTCCCTTGGCTTAAGTATGAATCAGAAGGGGACTTTAAAGTACATGTTGAATGAAATCCAATTATGTCGGTTTCTGTGGAAACCTGGCACTCGAGGCTCGGTCATCAGCGTAAATTGGGCCTGTTAAATTTACATAGCTCCAAGGTGGTACATGGATACTAGTGAGTGGAGCCTAACTCTCCTCAGTGCGAGGTCTGCAAGGTGACCAAATCGACTAGGGCCAGTTTTAAGGGTATTGGTGCTTTGCAGAGTAAGAAGCCCCTCGAGCTCCTTCACATGGATGTTGGGGGACCAAATCGCACGGTATCCTTGGGTAATTGTAGATATGTGCTTACTTTACTTGATGATTCTTCTCGTTGTGCATGGGTGTTTCCCATCGCTAAGGAAAGCGATGCGTTTCAAAAGTTTGTTGACTTTCGTGCCAGAAGTGAAAGACAATTTAGCCTCAACTTGTTAATGGTCGCACGGACCGAGGCATGGAATTTTGTGATTATGTAGGTTGGGTATCAGATACCAGCGAACCAATGCCTACTCACCAGCTACGGCTGGAATCGCTAGGCGATTTAACTGCATGTTGTTACAAGGGGTACGTGCAATACTTCACAAGACTTCTCTGCCACGCAATTTTGGGCAGAATTTGTATGTACGTTCACCTACCTGAAGCATAGGCACCCTCGCTCATACTTAGGCTTGGGGTCCCTTGTACATTATTGTTTGATCGAGGTGCATCAGTCAGACATTACGAAGACCTGGTGCAATGTGTTCTGTACACTTCCATAAGCCGGGAAGGGATACCCTTGAAGTTAAAGCTGGAAGGGGGTATTCATTGGCTATGCGGTAGACACAGTAGGATATAGAGTGGTATCCCCAAACTTACTTGGTCGTTGAAACTAAACATGTAACTGTTGATGAGGTTAAGTTATGGGGAAGGGAGAAGAGGTCCTTGCAGTATAGGCCTCAGAGTGTGCCCAAACCCAGTCTAAGTGCAATTACATTTAACTATGGAAGGGGACTTAGTTCGGGTACAGAGTCGGAATCGGATGGTAATTTCAGGGTAGAAGCCGAAGATAGACTGAGGGCCCACTAACCATTGAAGAAGTTCCTCCTCCCCCAAATTGGCTCCTTTAGATTATCAGTATTGGTGAAGGGAAGTAGTAGTCCGTCAGACGGGGCAAAGGGTAGGTAGGTTGGATGTGTACTATCACACCCCAGATGGATTTATGTTCCGCAATGTTAATGTAACTATAGATTTGGAAGTGGGGATGTAAATGGATATACAAGGTAGAAGAATACCGGCGGAAGCGTTAGACGTTTCCGCTCCCGACTAGTAGCTCGGGGGTTTCGTCAAGCAAGCGGTGTGGATTTTGATGGAGTATTCAGCCCAGTTGTGAATTTTGTTTTAGGTTAGATTCTTTTATGTATTATTGGTATCCATTCTGAAGTGGACAAGTGTTGATTTGGATACCCAGTGTGTGGTACGTTGGATTGTAAAACCTGCATGTAAATCCCCAAAGGATTCAAACCTGAGGTTCACCACGGTACGGTGTGGCTATTGCAAACAGCCGTATATGGTCTTCACCAAAGTGGGTGACTGTGATGGGAGGAACTTGAAAGGCCATTAGTGATGATGGGATTTTCTCAGTTCTTGGGACTTACCTGTGTTTATCATTTTGGTTTAGATGCAGTTTTATGTGGATGTTTTGCTTTTGTTAGCCAGAAACGCAACTCTTAGAGCAAATGTAGTAACGTTGCTTGACTCCAAATTCGAACTCGCGTCTTTAGAAGTAAAAAAAAAAAAAAAACCTGTTAGGTGTTGCCTTCCTAAGAATTAATGGCATGACAGTAATTCATCAAATCTTACTTTTCGCAACTCACGAAGAGGTATGACGTCGATGAAACGTGTACAGTGCGTGTACCAGTTCATGTCTGCAGGTACTGGTGTTCAAACGAGGCGTGACGAAGATGAGACAAGTGTACATTTCCCATACAGGTCACTAGTAGGGAGTTTGTTGTATGTAACTTCTAGAACAAGGCCTGATATTCTTTTGGGTGTTATAATATTGCCCCAATATACCAATGCCTTTACGTCCATTCATATTCGCTTATTGTTGACCATACTGCGATACTTATGTACTGTCAGTGCGAAACATTATGCTATTGATCTTTCAAGTGTCACAGGATCTGAATCGTATGCATGTGTAGCTGCATCTTGGGCAGCCGGTAGAGTCGACCGGTGTAGTTTCGGTGGGCACATTGTCTTCTTGGGTAGCGTGCCTGTTTTGTGGGGCTGTGAAAGCAGAGTTTGGTATGCCTCAGTACAATGGAGGCGGAATTCATTGCAATGATTCTGGCTGTAGGAGTATTGGCCTGGCTACACAGTGCATGTCACATTCGGTATTGGCACCGTTGGCTACAACACCTTCATTGTACTGTGGTTCCCATTCTGCCATCCACTTTACTAGGAATGAGGTGAGAGACTTGAGGTCAAAGCACATTGCCATTAAATGTATGTTTTTGGGGGATTGGCTACGGAAGCTATATTTCTGTTTATATAACATGTTGTCGGAATGACTGAACCTAGGGCGGTTGAATAGGCCAAGTTCAGCGGCGTTCTATAATTGTGACTCATAAGTAATGTTATACCTTCTGTAGCATTGTGTTTGCATGAGACGGATGGGAGAGTGTGTTGGTTGTCATAGCCTAACTATGAATGGTTCTTCCCAGCAGAGGGTTTACAGTGTTCATGTCGTTGTTTAATATGTCAAGGTAGTGTTAAGGGCCTGAAACTGAAATGTACTTTCCCCAATTCAGGAAAGAGTGTTTGGAAGCCTGGTCGGTGGTTATGCATTGTGCATGCCTGGAGAATTGTATCTGGCTGATCAAGCGCTTTAGCCTAGTGGGAAGATACCTTCCGGTTTCGGATGGAGCGAACGCTCACTCGCGTTCTGGTGTTGATGCGGGCAGCAAGGGATGCAAACTGCAGTCTTGTTGTTTATGCCGTATTTGTTTTAAGCCATGTGGTCAAGGTTTGTACCTTTCGAAATGTCGCTATTACATGTACGGTTGTACTTCTGTATTTCTTCTGGACCTGCTTTGAAACAGTACGGTAATTGTAGATTTGGATTTCGCTGGGGTAACGCGGACATTTCTTACACTCTGGTGCGGGATGCCGCTGGACGTAGCAGTAGCAGCGTGCTCCCTGCGCCACCCGCCCTGTTTGTGCGTACTTCCTTGGGGGTCCCGAATGGCCTGGGGCGGGCGGATCTGTGGTGCAAGCCATGTTGTGGCTGGCCAGGCTTTCTGGGGGTGAAGCCCGAGTCGGTGTGCCTTGTTTCAGTATGTTATTCTGGCTGTGCTCCATTACGGCAATTCTAGTGGAGCGGGCCGGTTTTCTGGGCTTGTGTGCCTTGTTCCTGAGCTAGGTTCTCAAGGATGAGGTGGAGGTACTGCCAGGCGTTGGGTTAACTCACCCGGCTGTTGGTTGGGGACCATGGGCCTCTCTATGGGGGCATGGCGTCGCTGGATACCTGGTCCTGGTGGGTTGGTTGCCTTTTGGTTCTTTATTAGTGTTTTGGTGGCAGTGTGTGTGTGGTTTAGTAAGCTTGTTCTCCGGGGTTCCTGGTTGGGGTGGTGATTCCCGCCTCCTGTCTGACAAATTCTGAAGGTCTGAAGGTAAGTATTTGCAGGAAGTAAGAAACGAAAATTTTAACTAGTGAAAATTAGTTTTTACTTACCTAAAATACTTACCTTCAGTAAGGACCCGCCCGCCTCCCCGCAATCACTGAACCGGAGTGCCCGTGAAAAAGTGATGCGGTTGGACTGGTGGGGGCGCTGACGTCGGTAAGGACGTGCAGCGCCGCCTGGCGGCAGTGGAGAAAAGCTTAGGGAGAACATAAAAAATGGAGTTTTTAGTTCATAAGCGAGCAGTAAATAGCGTAAAAAGGTGGTTTTAGCAATATTACTGAAGGTAAGTATTTTAGGTAAGTAAAAACTAATTTTCACTAGTTAAAATTTTCGTTTTTGATTTTGGTGTTATTTACTGGTCTCTAAAGGTACCAAATGGGATAATGTAAAAGTTACATTTTAAACTAGTCGAAAGACATTTTCACAGAATTAGGTGTTTGGCCTATTGACTTTAGGCCCAGGTTGGTACCTCTAAAAAATTTGTAGGTTTTTTTTTCCCCTTTTGAGAAATAATTAGGAGGTCGAAAATCAACTTTTCTGCAACATGACGATTTGAAATTCTAGCTAAGATTTTTTTTTTTATTCACCCCACTAGCCTAGCAAATATGCTTTTTATACAACCCAAAAAATGCAACTGCTGGTTGCGATAAAACATGCTAGTTCAAAGTCTTCAGGCAATTTGTATGGTTTTTCACTAAAAATGTTCTTGTAGAATAGGCCTACTTAGTCAATGCACTATTTTATGGATCCAACTAAGTGCTAAAAAGTGAATGCTGCTGATTATAATAAAACATGGTATAAAATTTAACAGACTCTTCCGATAAATTGTATCGTTTTGAGGTCAAATTGTTTTTGTAGTTGCTGAAATTGTGCTCTACGTCTGCAGAATTGGTAGGAATGCCAAGGGTTGCAACTGCAATTTCACTTAGAAGTGGAAACTCGTCATGACAGTTTCCCAAAATTGAAGCCGCTGTTTAGGCTCCATGGGTTTGGGTTTGGGAGCCTTGGAAACCACAGCTTCATCATCTGCTACAGACTCGGACCACTCCTCTTCTGCTTGCGATTGCTCGTTTGCTTCTGACTGTTCATCTGCTTCTAGTTGCTCGTGCGTTTCTGACTGTTTGTTTGCATCAATGCACTCTTTATTCTCTTGCACTTGGTAATCCAAAGCATGGATCATGTAGTTGGAATATTCTTCCTTTAACTTTTTGCTCATTTTGCTCTTGAAGAGTGGAACAGCAGCTGCAACTTGTTCAAGATTGTTCAAAATTGAATAGCCTGTGCAGGATCAAATTGGGCAGAATTTCAACAAATTTGCTGCGGGCAGGCAACCTTCAAGATAGCGCTTCAACACGTCGTGGCATTTTTGCATGGCATTTCTGAACTGTATAGCAATTTCCATTGCTGTTGCTCCTCTGATTCCTTGAGCTCTCACCAAGGGCAAATAGTTGACCGCAGCCGCCTTTTCTGCCCACTGCTGCAGGTCCACCGTGATGTTGTGAATGGTATGGATTGATACGATTCTGTTCTCTGCTTGCTTTATTGCTACCCTGATTCGTTGGGTTCTTACAGTTATGAACCTTAACTTCAGTTTGGCAACTTCTAAGTCCCTCAAGAATTCGTGAGCTTCGGTGCAAGCAGTTTGCTCACCAAACTGCTCTTCCAGTGCTTCCAGAAGAGCTGTATAGAATTCACAATATTCGTAGTGACCCATGTGAGCATCTTATATAAGATCTTGTAAGATCCTGTATAAGCTCTTGTAAGATCCTGTATAAGCTCTTGTAAGATCTTAGTACAAGATCCTTGCATAAGATTAGGTGCAAGATCTTATAGGATCTTGGTACAAGATCCTGCAGGGTCTTACAGGATCTTAGCAGGATCCTACAGGATCTTGTACCAAGATCTTACAGGACCTTACAGGATCTTGTAAGTTTTGCTCTTCCTGTAAGAACTTATAGGATCTTACATAGGATGCTCACATGGGGAGTTGCAACAGTCTCAAACCACGATCCCCATCTGGTGATAACAGGTTGTGGTGGAGTTTTCGCATTCTCTCTGCCTTCATTTTTTAAGAACGTTACGTAGAAACGTTTTCTGGCACCCGAGTTCTTGTACACCTTCTTCATATTGGCAACAAACTTGTCAACATCCGTAAACACTTTCCTGAACGAATCCCCCACTAAGCTGAAAATATGTGCATGGCATGTAACGTGAACACTGTTTATGCACAAGCTCTGGAGCCCATCAGTGAAAGCTTTCTTCATGTAAGCAGCTTTATCCGATATAAAGGCTACTACACTGTCATAGCTAATATCTAGTTTTGCCAGAGTAGTAGCTACAAGCTGATGGATTGTAGAATGGTTTACTTGTTCTAGGAAATCAGTGTTCACTAAATACGATTTTAATTCCACATTGCAATCAAGTGGATTTGGGACGATCAGAACGTTCGCCACACATCTTCCCTTAACATCTTGCGTTTCGTCACAAATAATGCTAAAAAACGAGCTTTTTTTCAGTTCCTCCTTTACCTTTTGGAAATGTTGCTGGTGCTGCAAGTCCATTGAAATGACTCGTTTTCGCAGAGCTGAGGCTTCTGGAATAGCACCTGCGTTGCGTGTGTCGTCTTGGAAAAATTTCCTAACAGCAGGGTTGTCAACTTTTTCTAAAGGAATGTCAGCAGCAATCAATGACAGTATCAAATCCCATACCACTTTCACACGATCCTTTTCGGCAGCCGTAGACTTGGCAACAGATTCAGCCAAGGTAACCTGGCGTACAGGGGCACCTTTCCTTGCTGTTTTTAGTTTCTTTTCATGTGCTTGGCTTTGAAGATGTTTCTTCAAAGTTTGTGCTTGTAGATGGTCGATGGACTTTTCACAAACCCGACAGAACAATAGGCCACCACTTTCGTAATAGTCCTGCCGAAACTCTTTGTCTTTGGCACGATCAACAGCCAATATTTTCGTCGGCAAATGACGTGCAGTGTTGTCACTGCTTGCTGGTCGCATCCTCTTTGTTGGATTAGAGTTTGACTGTCCTGGCGTTTGGTCAACAAATTTATCGTCGTAGTTAATTCGCAACCAACACGCCAAAGAACGTGCACACGGGAACACCAATAGTACTTCTGGTGGTGCGCTGCGCGTCGGGTATTTCCGGTTGAGGGCGCGAATTTTCTGCTCATCGGTACTTCCGGTTAACTGCATCCTGTTGGCTACGCGAGTCTTCGATTAAGTTGTAATTTAGTAAGTGAAAGCAAATAAATATTGTTTATTAAAATTATTAAACGTTATAAAATCTAGTTTCAACACGGGATTTTACGGGAAATTTGAGAATCCGCAGGGTTTACGTTTTTCCGCGGGCAAGCTACTTGTTTGATTCGGTGTATTGATGTGACAGTTTCAATTGAGTGAAATCGGCGTTGCATTTGGAGTTGATTTGACGATCCGCGGGAATCGCGGCGCCCGCGATGGCTGCCTGTCTTTAGATATATCTGTTTTCTTTATTTACACCAAAAATAAAGCAGATATGTGTGATACTTTTTTTAATTAAATAAAATTGTCACGCCTGTCAGTAGTGCATTAATCTCTCAGGGCCGGCTGCCCTGCTTTGCAGCTTCCTTCTGCTCAACAAAATTTAGGCCTATTTGTAGCGCAAGAAATGATTGTACGTCAGCATTAAAATTCATGTAACTCCCTTTAAAAACGTAGTTGTGGCTTTAATTTTTTTTAAACAGTTCGTAATACTTAGGTCTTAACCCGAATATTCGCACAAAAAATTATACGGCATATTTTTTTGGGGAAAAAATGGCAAATGTATTATAAATAAAAAAAAAAAAAAGTAACATAGTACGGACTTTTAAGAGCAATTTTGACAACTTTATATGCTGAAAGTTAGGGCCTATTTTGCAGAAACGGGCACGTAATCACACAGCCGTAATTACAGTATTTACATCCATTTGGCAAGCTATTATTAATTAAAATCTTATGAGATAGTTTCTCCTTCATTAGGGCTAGAAAAAAAGAGGCATTTTATTTTCAGTTGTTCCAGTGGTCGAGTGACGAAGCACTTCAGCAAAGCGTAGGCTAAGCCTATTCCCGACTCGAACTAGTTACATCGTGTAAATCTCCGTAATCCATATTGTTAAAAAATTTAAAAATAAAACTCCAACGAAGAAAAATCATTTCACAAATGTTCACCCTTCTAATCCAATCCTGAATTCGCGGATATGGCGGTGTAATGGATTGAAATAGAAGGCAACCGATCAAGCGACGTGAGACGAGCAGGATGGCTGCCGCGGGCCGGGGCTGAGGCTCAATGGTCGGCAGCGGCGGGTCAGGCTTCCATGGTCAGCAGCGGCCATTCTTATCGCGTCGTGCTCCGATCCAATCGGACACGTCGTATTTCGATTCACATAACGAATTATCAACCCTTTTTCAATACAAAAACGTTATCACAGTTCTCTTTACAGTTTTATCTCTCAAAGACGTCCATAATTTGCTAATTTAACCTCGGTCTAAAGTGGTGCACGATGTAAATCAAAATCCGAATCGGGAGAGTTGCTACGTGATGCAATGGCCGCCATCTTTTTTTTTTTCGAAACTCATGGGGCAGCGAACGAACACGACATATCTCGGGGAAAAATTAAATATTATTGGGTAGAGAAACTAGTCACGTGGGCAAAATTGGCGGAAAATTGTAGCAGACACATGCTTTAGTGAATGAACGCTCCAGGAGCGATCAATGCACCACGCGGACTGACTTATACAGCTCGATAAAGTGGCTCCCGTAAATTCTACGGGTCCGGCGCGCAATGATTGGCTTGCCCTCCCGTTAAATTCACGGTTCCGGCGCGCAAAGGGTTAACTTTACTACTTCGTTTAGAGTCCCCCTTTTGATTCTCCTTACTTAAGCCAAAGGAACTCTTACTCGAGTCGGAGGTACAAGCTACAGCTCCATTCATATGTTTTGGTTTGATCTTATGAGACACAACATTGCATACGCAATACAACTTGTTTGCGATTCGCTTGCCATACAGTAGGCATTCATTTATATTATGTAAATACGAGGGTTCGACTGTAAGGAAATTGCAACATTTTCTTTACGATACTGGAGATAGGCTACCTCCAAGCAACAAAACGCCAGATTTTTAAATCGAAACTGCTAACCCTAAACTTGGTGATGTAGGGAGGGGAGGAGAAATTGAACTTTTACACTCAACCTTGTTGAAATCTTGGAAGATCGTCAAGAAAACACAAGTGGTCTTACTGAAGGCCTGAAATCTTCAATTTCGAATTTATTTTTGTTGTATTTATGCTTGTTGTCCTGAAATCCAGCAAAATTCGGAAGAAAGACCAGTAGCCTAACTTAGCAATACTGTATCCGCACCAGTACGATTAGTGACGTTTGCCGGCACACAGTTTTGGGTCGACGCCGCTACACGACCTAGTTCGGGTAAATACCCGACCCGGTACCGGGTGATGCTATTTTTGACCAGGCTCGGACTCGATAAAAATTCAACCGAGTACAAACAGGGTAATAATTATTTGTTGAAAACATTATTTTTATTTTCGTAGTTTCATTTATACCTTCTGGATCCCCCTACAACTACTTGCATGCAATAGATATTCATTAATGTGGACAGAAAAAATCTGATAAATTGCTTTAATAGTTTCGGAGAAAGAATTTTTAAAATTACGGGCTGTAAAGAACTAAAATTGAAAATCTCCGTGTTGAGAAAACGCGTCCGTAAGTCGGCGATAGTTACGCTAAAAATCGTTGTTCCCACCTGATAAGCGATAGTGTGAAGGTTTATAGGCTCCTTTTCCATTTTAATTGTACATCGCAGCTGCTGTGTTATATTTTTTAATGTTGTGAAACATCATCTTTCTCGTGATTTTCAACAACGAACTGAACATAAGCGCTTAAGTGAAATCCGAAGCGCGCCATGGCGGCCATGTGAAATCGTTCGTCAGCCAATGAGAGCGCGCCAAAGCGGTCACGTGGTGCCAACTGGCCAATGATGGAATGCGATCTTCCAATCGCTTTGGAAAGGCAGCTCGAGACTGCCAGAAACAGCCTCTTACATTCCATCTGATTGGCCAATGTCAAACAGGCATCGAGAAAATGTATTGAGAGGCCCTGATAGCGGGGAATTCCAGCTTTCCAATGAACCCAAGATGGCGGGTTCATCAGTTTTTTGTTCTTGAACTTTGGAAAAAGGAATGAACAGCACATTTTTGCAGTTTTTAGTGAGACTGCACTCAACTAAAGTGCCTTTTGTAAAAGTATAGACATCGTTAACAACATTTTGTTTACAGAAATCGATGTACAATATATCGGGTAGCGAATTTCAGTTTTTCTCTTGTCGATATTTTCGCCGAAAATTGCAATTTTCGACCCGCGCATCCCCATAAAAGTTTCGACGTTTATATACGTCGTTACTCCACTTGGGCTACATCGTTGCTTAAAGGGTTAAAGCCAACAAATGCTTATTGGTAGACAAAGTAACCAAAATGCATTTTATTTTTCATTTCACTTTATAATTTTACTTTATAAATAATTGCTGGTCAATTTAATTTTTGACTTCACTTTATTTAATAACGTAAAGTTTATAATTAAAAAATTTGGAAGAAAGAATTACTGATTTTTTCCATTTTTTTAAAGTTGGTTTCATCCTTTTTTTTGCTTTCGTTCATTATTATACTATGCGCAATACAAAACTGGACGAAAGCAAAATGAAAATGAGTGAAAGCAAAAAAAAAAAAGAACAAAACCAAAGTTAAAAAAAGCTGCATATTAAACATAAAGCAAAAAATTGAAAATCTACGACCCGGTTTTATTACTCGGACTCGGCTCGTTGGGTATTCATAATTACTCGGACTCGGTTTTTTGTTACCCGGTCGATCCCTAGTAAATACACACTCATATGTCCCTGAAAAATGTCAATGTGATAAAGAGACTTATCGATGCAACCAACACTTATGAGATTTTTGCAAAAGGTCGGAATATACAAAACATTTTGTAAGTCAATAGTACATGTAACATCACCGACTCTTTACTTGAATGTTCACTTGCCCGATACCAACAATTTTTGACGCGCCTTCACCAAGGCAAACTTGCTTATCTCGCACTGTTGCAAGTGAAATAAACCAATCTCTATTTGTACATATGTGGTGCGTAGCACTGGAATCCAGGTACCAATTGGGATCACCTTGTGTTAGGTTTCCAAGAATCTTCGCACTGGGGGTAAAATCTGCATCTTCCGCACACACTGCTGAAAAATTGATCTGCTCGTCAATACCAACATAGAAACTGCCGGCCCGGTCGTTAGTGCTGGATGGACCCCCTCTATTTCTTCCCCTACTTCTACCACGTCGAGGATTGCCTCTACTGCTACTTGGGTTTTCTCGTTTGCTTGAGATGCTAGATGAGGGCAGACCCTAACCATATAGGATTTTTCACCACAATTGAAGCACGCACGAGTGGAATTTCCACCTTGACGAAATTGTAAGCCTACTTGCTGTTGTTCACGAGATGGCGCACGTTTATACACTTTTTGAAATATAGCGAATGCTTTCGCGAACTCTGGATCATCTGAAGCCATCACATTTGATGCAGTTGCAGTAGGTTGCTTCATTTTTAATCTAGAGTATTCTGCTAGAAGTTGCTCCCTAACCTTTGAAGGAATGAAATCTGCATCTTTCCAGTGATAGATCTGTTGGACAGTGTACTCGTACACTTCGGGCAATTTTCCTAAATACTGGAATGCTTTTTCTGTATCTGTACGTGGTGCCTTAATATCAGCTAATTCAGCTGCCTTTTTTTGTCAACTCAAGCCAAAAATAATGCCATGGGCTTATTCTGTTCTAATTGTAAAGCAAAGAATTCACTTCTAAGTCTAGCCTCGCGAGCCCTAGACACTGGCTCAAAAATAGTTTTGAGTTTTTCCCATGCTCTATGTGCATCAGACAAGTTTCCTATGACATCCTGCATTCGTGTTTCAACTTAAAGGCATATTATTGCCATGGCCCTACTCTTGCGATGATTGTATCTGTCCTTCTCCTTTGCTGAGACTGAAGCAGATAATGCTGGTTCAGTTTGATCCACAAACGACCATAACCCCTTTTCTTGGAGTAGAAAATGGCAGTTGTTTTTCCAAGATTCATAATTGTTCACAGTTAATTTGGAAATAGCAATTGACCCCCCC
>JAHWFP010259295.1:54031-69118 GCA_023313725.1 Lithobius niger | reverse complement strand
CCCCCCCCCCCCCCCCCCCCCCCGGTCACTCGTCATATTTGCAACCAAAGTTACACTACACAAGACGAACCACAGAGCTGCCTTCATTTGTCTCAATGTCTAATACTACAAATAAATATATATTTTCATAAATATATAAAAATATATAAAGTTCTAATATATTACACAAATATATTACTTTGTTATGACTAATGAGTGCACTGGATTATTTCCTGCATTTGTCGAAAGTCATTTATGCTCCGCGAGTATCAATAGATTAACGCTGTCTATGTCGTTATAGTGGGGGTTGTCAAAATCCACGTGGTTTCTCGTCGCTAGTTTAATTTTATTTCTAAGTGTTGGATTTGCTACTAACAAAATACGCAACATGACGAGTTCTATTTGAAGCACTGTTATGTAAACGCGGTCTCGTATCAGACGCTCGTGGTGAGGACACCTCAACACCATCGAAGAAAAAACCTGAGGGCAGTATTCTTCCACACCAGAAGAACAATCGTCTGTATGGCGATTTCACATTAAAATGTAAATAATGTATATTTTCTTAGGCATAAAGCCGAAACACTTTTCAGCTTAGTTGTGTTTTAGATGTTGTCAACACACGATATTTATTTGTAACAGGTGACGACTTTGCTTATTTATGAAAAATATCCGATGTTCAAACCAGTTTAAATTCTAACCTAAACTGCACTTAGCCCTTTAAAAAACTAGCTGGAATATTTAATCTTTTGATTTGTGCACTTAATGCATTTTGGTAAACTTAACTTCTTGCCATGAACCCTACCGGAGCTCCAATGTTTATGTTTGTATATTTCTATGGACCCAGTGTATGATTTTATGTTTAATTTTTATAGCATCTCCATCCAAACTCCGACCGTAGCGAACCTCTAAAAACGTAAACAAACTAGCTTTCCTTCGTTAAAAACATGCCTTGTATATAGCAATCCGTTTCCCAAAGTCAAATGTTTATTCTGTGCATTACACTTCGTTCCCCCCCCCCCTCCTTCAATAGTTGCGATGCCTAACGTCGTAGTTTATTTTATTAGGCCTAAAAATCATGTTATGAGTTGAAAACTCACTTGCACATTCAAAGCCAGGCCTCTAAGTTTTCAAGTCGGCAATTCCCTTTGTCAATTCGAATCCAGCCAACCAAAACACTACTTCAATTCCGTCAGCCAGTCAGAGCGCTCAAGCTACCCTGGTCGTCCGCGCTGCTACTCCAACTCCGGTAGTGACAGCTCGGCCGATTTGGGTCAGTCTCTCCTCCTCCAGATGTCCGACTCTCTTCCCCGCACCCCCTCAAATCTATCCTCGGCGTCCGCGCCGACTTCCGGTAATGAGTATATAACCCCAAACCCAGAGACACTCGTGAGCACAGCTCAAGGATTCTCAAAGCTAGAGGTCGCTACGCCGGTCGGGAGTGGAGATGCCGCGGTCTGATTGTTGCCATGCCGGGCAAAGGTAGTGGTTCATATCGTACTTAGTTTAACTTTAAAAGTTTATTTTTTGGACTTTACGTCAAAATTTATAGTTTAAACTTAACTAAACCTCGTAGCTTTAGAAAGTAAATTTATGGAGTGTCAAGCCAAACGGCATTTCGGACGTTGGCAGCCATAATTTAAGGGTTCACGGTCCCTTACTAAAAACCAGCTTTATTTTTCGTGTTTCTTTAAACGCAGTTTAATGTAAACAAAGGACGGTTTGATCTTCGTGGGGTTTCCATCGATTAAACGCTCGGATCCACTTTATATGTAGCCGCGGCTCTATAATTTAAGGAGTTGACTTATCAACAGCAACTCTGGGAGGTTTAATGCTTTGCAGTATACACGTTGAAACAAAACTGTAAAAACAGGTCTACTATTATATATCAGCCGAGGCTGTTTGTAATTTAGAGGGCTCTTTTGCGAAATCCCCTTGTGCCTATACAAATCACTTTTTCTATTTGAAAATGTTTTAACTGATCATCGTGTTTGTTCTAGTGTTGAATTTTATTGTAAATTCCCCGTGTTATTTATAAACTAATCCAGTTGTAAATTTGCCAAATGTAAATGTAAAGTGCGTTTTGATTTTAACATGTTTGTTCAAAAATAAAACCAGGAGTTTAAAACCCAGTTGGTTTACTCGTCAGTCGTTCGCTAGAAGTAAGAAATTAAGACAATTCTCTTAAACTTAGCTTAGCTAGCCTAATTTTCCCACCTTGGTGGCAGCGTTACCGCTTATTATTACTGTTAGCCTACATTATTAGGACATGTGTAGCTCCATTCCCTACGCCGGGACTGTAGCTGTTGTGCTTGTTTGAAACAAAAAGTACCCAAAAGTAATAGTAAGAAGATCAAGTTACACCAGGCGAGCGGCGATGTTACAAGCACCTACCCCGTCGTAGCATCCGCCGTTACAGTTAGCAAAATAATTCAATGCTGCTAGCACAATAGCCAATGCTACGTCTGGACGACTAGCGTTCGTTACGATAGGCCTAACTAGTTCGTTATAACGGGGGTTTTCGCTACGACGGAAAACTGACCAAAACTTGTCCCTCGTTGAATGGTCCCACCAAAATGTTAATGTTAGGTTACCATACAGTAATTGTGGAAGACTTCTTCTTGAAATGAACGACGACACTATCGGCAAAATAATATGCACGTCGCGCACGTGTCAGTTTCACAAAACCACGCTCTGCTACCACTGTAGGAAATTTCCTAGTCCTACAAATTACTATTACCGTGCAAAAGAAGTTCCAGAAGAATACTTAAAGTTCAACTGTTTATTTAACAGTGACATTGCATTTGAAAGTTCAAGTAGTTAAATTTACAATACTTGCAAAAACTATACATGGCTTGAACAAACATGGCTTACACAACATGACTGCAGCTTGCAGCCCATGCTGCCTGCATCAACACCAGAACACGAGTGAGTGTTCGCTCCATCCTAAACCGGAAGTTTACCCCCCACCAGGCTAAAGCACTCGATAAGCCGGATGGTTTATTCTCCAGGCAAGCATAGTGCGTAATTGCCGACCAGGCTTTTCCGTCACTCTTTCCTGAACTGGGGGAAAGTACATCTTTAGTTTCCAGCTTTTAACACTCCTTTGATATATTAAACAGCGATATGAATAATATAAATAAATTCTTTGCTGGGAAGAAACATCTATAGTTAGGCTATGCGTACAACCAACACCTGCCTTGCCGTCACGGTCACTCGCTCCTCTCGTTCGCCATTCCCGTTCGTCTTTCATCGATCTTTGAAACTCATCGCTCCGTTCGGCGTTCCCGCTCCTCGATCTTGATCCCTGTAGGACTCAGCGCGTCGTTCGTTACTGACCAACCTTTGAAGTTCATCACGTCGTTCTCGTCCGTCGTTGGCCGATCTTTGAAGCTCATCGCATCGTTCGTCGTTCCCGTTAGTCGTTTCCGTTCGTTGCAACTCACGACATCGCTCATTGTTAGCCAGTTCAGCCACTTGTCACTACACGCCCGCTTTTGATTTGCCGACCTTCATCTTCAACAAGGCTCATTCCCCATGACTGAACACCTGGCGTTCGTCTTTTTCCTTGCACTCTGTGGCACCCTGCTCACCATTCAAGCCCTTTTACGTCCATGCTCCCGTTCATCGTTCGCTCTTGCATCCTTGGCCTGTCCTGTTTAGCATCCGTCAGCTATTCAACAGGCCCACCCCCATATTCGTTGTGGTTCCGTTCATCGTTCGCTAGCCGCTGCCGCTCAAGCTCATTGCGTTCATGCACATTTTCACCATTCACAAGCCGTTCACAGACTGTTGCCCTGGCCTGCCTTCAAGTCCATTGCCACCCGCACGCCCATTCGTCGTTCGCCTGCTGCTTATGGTCTGCCGGTCCGGTCGTTGTCTACAAGCCCTTTGCCGTCCGCACCATTCGTCATTCATGAGCCGTTCTTCGTTCATCGGTGTTCAGCCCGCTTGTTGCTGAATAAGCCCACTCGTCGGATTATCTCACATCCGTCGGGAACCACCATGCTCTCCGCGCCATTTGTTCCAGCTTGTTCAAGCATCGAAGCCGTCAACGGCCACACTATTAATACACTGGCTCTCGTCCGTTCTCCGAAGTCAAATTGCTTGGGCCTGATTCAGACTTGGATGTACGTCCGAACTCAGCCTCCCCGACCATCTTCACCGGAACAACAACCACCTGGCACTGTCTTCGAAAGCTTATGGACTCCATACAACAAATCGATGCAATGCCAACCCTGAACTTGCACCTTGCTTCTGCTTCGCTCCTTGGAACCACTGCGTGAGACTTCACATGATTGCCCACGTACTTCGTTCCATCTCACCTTCCACACACCATCTCGGCTTGGTTTCATAGTGGGAAGGTCTTCTTCAAATTGCGACCCCTTTCTGATTGAATGTTCACTCACATGTCTTGGAATGAAATCCCACAACATCGCAACGTCCCCATCCCACATGCTCCCGTCGCAGAATTTTGCCTCGAACTGCATTCTTGTTCACCAACACGTTCTTTATCCGTCAACTGGCATTGTCACTCTTGCTAACTATCACCAATCGAATCACGATGTTCTTTCACGGTGCCCAAGTCCATCACACCACACCACTGTGGCCGCCTTGGTTTCACGGCTCTTCAATCTCGTGGAATAATCAGTCTACGTCACCAATCGCCTGCTGCATCATGATGAAGTTGAATTTCTTCACGACTCCCCCGTCACTTAAACTCAACTTGATCATGGACGACAAAAGCTAAACCCCTTAGCGCTGCCGAAGTGATGTACATTTTCTTCGCGCACTTCTGAAAGGGAAAATGACCTCACACTACACCCCTACAGGTCCTCCAGTCTCCCGAAAACATACCTGGACATACACCCACTGGACGATGTTTTTCATCACTCGGCCTTACGCCTCACATTCCACCGGTTAAGTCTCGTTCATTCCAAATCTTCGGGAATTCGACTTATCCAATTTTTTATGTTGACTAATTGAACTGTCAAACAAGATGAAACACCTTATCACCATGTCTAACCTCACGGCTCTTTAACCTACACCAAATCTGCTTGGATGCCCTTGCCAACTTATAACCCGAAATTTCCGAACCACAACCAGCAGTTCATCATCTATTCCCATCACTCGCTCATTGTTACCAACGCTCTGCATTCAAGGATCCTTATCCTCACAACTTCACGCTCATGGCAGTGTGCTCGGCAATGCGCCCCTTCTCATGCTGCCCTTCAAAGATTTCTTTTGGTTCACCCTCACACTATTGTTCACTTCCTGATCTTGCTGCTCCAATCTCAATGAATCTAGGGAACAACATCTCATAGGCCCTTCGCCTACTCTGCAACATTATACGCATCGTACATATCACACAAGCATCTTACGCTTCATCCGTCATCGGAAACTTACAATCCAACAGCTGATGCACTGTTCCCTGAACACCCTCTCTCTCTTCTGAACATGTGTATCAATTGATTCTGTTTTCACAATGGTCTGCCACCTCTTCACACCTCTCTGAGGTTCGAACTTCTCAACAAAACCTACAACACCTATGTGCTAAATCTTCAAGATCCTAACTTCACGCAACTCTCTCCCATTGACACCCTGTTGAACTCTACTGCAATTCAGCGAATCGTCAAACCATCAACCGAAAACCAAACAAGTCGTGAAATCTGGAAAACTCGCCTGAACTTCCTCACCAACTCGCTTTGGCTATTGAAAGTTCCCTCCCCACTCCGACTGCCTAGCGCAGAAAATAGGCCGTTACCAGAGAATGTTGCGTCTGCAACCAATCAACCACAACTCTGTCACTGGGGACCCAGCTCACACCCTTGGGGGCCCGTCATGATGGTCCCGCCACCTATACTGATGAAGTCTGCTGTAAATGCAATTTAATTCACAGGTAGTGTATATTTTCTGGTCGGCAAGTAGAAAGCCCAATTTTACTTGGGGAGAGGTCAAAATTGGTTTCTATTGCCTTAAGGAAAATATACACTACCTGTAAATAACCACCCAACCTCCCCTCTGGAGTCACCATCATGACTGACATATCGTGAGGAAAAGTAGATGGCTGGCTAACACCGTAACACCATTTATGGAGGGCCTGCACACGCCGGACCCGCGCATGCGCAGGTGGGTGTCTGAGCTGGGCGTATCTAGAGAGTTTTAAATCCTCTAGGGTAACGAGCACTCAGGAACTGAATGCAATTTAATTTACAGGTAGTGTATATTTTCCTTACGGCAATAGAAACCAATTTTGACCTCTCCCCAGGTAAAATTGGGCTGTTTCACCGCTGCACCTGCAGGCCTTCACCATTCTCACTGGGCCCGCACACATCGTGTGCATATCTGCTGCACCACTTCTTCCCTAGCCGGCGATATTTATTACTAATAAGCCCATTCGTTGCCTTCGGAGCTTTGCTGTTTATCGGTTTTCATCTGTTGACCGACGCTCATAGAGTCCTCAGCCTGAGCCCTTCGGTTTTTGTAGCTTTACATTGACCAGCGACTCTTGTCTCCTGTAGACAACCTTCGCAGGAACTAGCTATGACATGCCCGACCTCTCTGCTACTTAGCCTTCTCAGTTGCAAGTGAAATAAAAAAATATTTGAGCATGGGATGGCATAAAAGAGCAATTTTGGCACAGATCAATCAAAGGAAGTATTTTAGGATAGTAAAAACTTATTTTAAACAGTGTTAAAATTCATGTTTCTTGCTATCTGCAAAATACTTACGTTCAGTACTCGTGCTAAATTAGCTTAATTTGGCTTTACCCATGCTCAAACAAGTTTCCAATTTTTTGACTTCTATACCGTCGGGTGGGGGGAGGCTGTCGATGCGCCTGGAAAAATGGAAGAAAATAACCGACGACGAACTCGTACTGGATACGTTGGAGCACGGGTACTAGCCACCCTTTTCTTCTCTCCAGAGTAGGCGTTGCAAGGGATGACCCTCCTTGAACTTCAGAAAGAGGTGGAAAAGAGATATTGGCGAAAGGAGCTCTGGAGATTTCACCGCCAGGCTCCAAGAGTTTCTGGAGCCCAGCGAGGGTCATACCCAAGAAAGGAGAAAGAACCCGCCTCCTCTTCAATGTGAGGAAGCTGAATGGCCACATTGCGAAGGAGCACTTCAAGATGGAGACCATTGGAAAGGTCAGGGAGGCTCTTCAGTAAGAGGAGTACACCATCTCCATAGACTTAGAGGACGCCTACCTCCATGTCCCCCTTCTTGCAGGAGTCGGGCACCTCTTCAGGTTCATGTGCCAAGGAATATCTTACCAGTTCACAACGTTACCCTTCGGCCTGTCCACAGCACCTCAGGTGTTCACGTGGATCCTGCGCCCGGTGCTAGCGGTTCTTTATCAGGAGAAGGTAAGGGCGCATGCCTATCTAGACGATTGGCTGCTGCGACACTCATCCTGAGTTACCATTCACGAGTACGAGCAAAGATGTGTCTGTTTCTTCCGAGAGTTAGGACTGAGTATCAACGTGAAAAAGTAAAGATTCATCCCTCTCCAGGTCTTTATTTTTTTTGGGAGCGGAATTCGACACGTGCCTATCCAGGATTTAACCATCCCTGGAACAGATCTCGAGGACAATTACATCGCTACGGCATTTGCGGGAGAGAGAGATCGGAAGTGACAGCGAAAGAACTGGCGTCAACCATAGGAATGATGGATTCTAACGCAGCTCTAGTTTCCTTGGGCCAGTGGAGAGTAAAGCCCATCCATTGGTTCAGAAAGGAAAAGTGGAACCGAGGGTATCATGGTCGGACGTCATTCGACTTCACAACTCCCGGATTTGAGCTGGAGGATGGAGGCGGAGAACCTACAAGTAGTAGCAACTCTGAAAGAAGCGATGGCATATCGACTCCTCTTCTCGGACGTGTGTGCAACGGGTTAGGGTGCCCACTTGGACGACAGGACGGTGTCGGGAGCGTGGACGTGAGAAGAGAAAACTCTTCACATAAACCTGCTAGAACTAAGGGCAGCGAAGTACGCCATTCAGCACTGGGGTGTGACGATGGAGGACTCGAACATAGGCGTAATGTCGGACGACTCCATGGCGGTCGCCTACATAAAGCATGGGGGAGGAACCCATTCGAAAGACCTGATGATGGAAACATCATTGCTGCTTCGGTTATGCTCCAGTCTCAGGATAAACCTGATCCCACGCCACATCCCCGGGAAACAGAACGTTTGGGCAGACGAGTTAACCAGAAGGAACGTGACGCCAACCACGGAGTGGAAACTGGATCTGAGCATATGTCAGGCCCTGTTCAACAACTGGGTAACGCCCTTCATCGACTTGTTCGCAACGAAGACCAACACACAACTGAGGAACTTCTTATCACCTTTCCCAGACCCACAAGCATGGGCAACGGATGCCTTTTCAATTTCGTGGAACAGCACGAGTGCCTACGCACCCCTCCTCCCCCCTTGCCTGCTGCAGCAAGTGCTCAACAGAATTCTGGACACACGTCCGGATCCTTCATTCTTGTAGCTCCGTATTGGCCGGCAGCAACGTGGTTTCAGGACCTGATGAATCTGAAAAAAGAGGAACCTGTTCTTCTACCATTGGCAGATTCATTTGTCTCAGCACAGAGGGAAGACGATCCACCCGTCGCAAGGCATTCTACACCTTCACGGGTGGCGATTTTGAGGGAGAACCTGATGAAATAAGGTTTCTCGGACGTCGTGACTTGAGAGACTACTTCAGTGTCATCGGCTGTCGACCGTAGGCATGTGTGAGGGACAATGGAAGAAATGGTTCTCACGGGCAACAGCCTATAGTTGCGACCAGTGCAATCCCACTGTCTGCAACTTAACGGATTTCCTAGAATAATTGTTTTAGAAGGGTCTGCCTCCATCCTCCATCAAAGGATACAGATCAGCGGTAAACACGGTGCTCACATGCTTAGGAAACACTGGAGTGGTGTCCAACCCGTTGATATCAAAGCTGATGGGAGCATTCGAGAACGCCCGTCCGAAGACGAAAGAGGTTGTTCCCTAAGTGGAATCTGCCGCTTATAAATTCATTGCTCGACTCTGGATTGCAAAATAATGGAATTTACTTCTTCTTCGCACCTTCAACATTTACAAGCGTTAAATTTTACCATCAGACATCGAGCAAACGAATTAGTCCTACAAGCCGGCAAAAAGCGCTTCCGCTGCTTGTAGCAACCTTTTGTGGGAGTGACTCTGGCGCCAAAACATTCTTTCATTTTATAGTTTATTTTCCCGCCACGCAACTCAAACAATTTCACTACAATGGAATGTCTGTCCCTCGTAGTAAGTTTGTCGCTTCCGTGTGTTCAACTGCTGGCAAATGCAAATTCACCTTACTTCTCGAATGTGGTTATTACCCTTAATTGCAGATAATTGGATAACGACACCAATTAGGCCTTCGAATGGAACACTGCAGCTGACCCTCACACTCTGGTTCTGACCAGCCTTACCAAACCTCCGTATGAACCAATAAGTTCGGCAACTATGACTATGCTGGTCTTCTTGGTGGCGGCGGCTTGGCAGAGCGAGGTAGCCGCATTCTCGAGGAATGATGGACACATACGTTTTGCTCGAGACTAGTCATCGGTTTCCCCTAATATTCCTGGCAGTTTTCAGAGCCAAGAATTCGAGGCCGGACAAGGCGCCTAAACCGGTAATCATTCAGGCCCTTGGTTCGAGAGGTGAAAGACAGGGCCCATCAAGACCCCCATCAGGGCCCTCAGATATTACCTTGACAGGACAGCCAAGGAGTTACCAGGGACAGGATGATAATCGACGAGAGTCAACACCTCTGTTCCTGGATGTTGACAAGGCCTCAGGGACGTTACTCAAGCAGGCAAAAACACCTTTTAAACTTGGAGGCTGGATATGCCAGGTAGTACGCAGAGCTTACGAACTGAGCCCAGACCACGCAGATGTGCCTGCAGAAGTCTGAGCGTACGAACTGTAGAGCCCTAGCGGTATCTTGGGCCTACGTCTGGCACGCCACTAGACCAGGTGGTAGCGGCCTGTTCTTGGAGAAACAGAAACACTTTCATCAAACACTATCTTCGTTGACACGAGTGGTGAAAGTGGGTCCTCAGTGATCAAACAACACGTTGTCGCAGGTGCAAGGAGGGCCCAGTGGCGTCGTGGAGAATAGTGACTAGGAGCACACTGGTGGAAAGCTGATCACACACAGAAAAGCAAGAGAAACTGTCGCAGGGACTAAGAACGACCAGCTGACAGTTCACACACTGAGAACCAAAGAGTCTTGTCACCGGACCTGAGGAGATCCAGTGGGCGAGGTTCACACACGGGTGGGAAAAGTACACTGGTGGGAAGCAAGTAGAAGTTTGCAACAACGCAAGAGTGGGAAGGTGAGTGTTGGTGTTCATAATTTTAGAAAGGTATAAGAAAATTGGTCGGGACCATTTTTATAAGGAACCCCACCTCCGATTCGACAAAGTCGGCATGAGTACTGAACGTAAGTATTTTTCAGATAGTAAGAAACGGAAATTTTAACAGGTTAGGCCGAGGTAAAAAATAAGTTTGGTTCTCGGGCATTTCGAAGGTAGAAAAAGGACCAGACCACCCGGCTTTTTAATTTATTATTTATTTTCAAAATGCTATGAAAATCCTCCACATTTTTCTTTAACCTTTTAAGCAGTATGAATGTATATATACGTCCAAAAAAAATCATCCCAAACACTGTAACGACGTATATATACGTGGAAGCTTTGAAGGTAAACTATGGGTCGAAAAACGCAATTTTCCGCCAAAATATCGAAATACGAAACGCTGAAATTCCTGACATGATGTGCATCGATTTCTGTAAAAAAAAAAAAAAAAAAACGTAGTTACCAATCTACAATTTTATTAAAAGCACTTTAGTTGAGTGTAGACTCACTAAAAACTGCAAAAATGCCTTTCTCATTCTTTTTTCCTAAGTTAAAAAGCAGATATTACACCAGAGATCACGTCGGCAACGGCTGGAATTCCCCTGAATCTAGACCTCTCAACATATGTTCTCGATGGCCATTTGGCATTGGCCAATCAGGCGAATTGTAGTAGGCCGTTTCTAGCCGTTTCAGGCTAACTTTCCAAAGCATTTGAAAATTGCGTTCCTTTATTGGCTGGTTGGCACCACGTGACCGATTTTGCGTGCTCTCATTGGCTGATGCGCGATTTCACCAGGGACGCCGCCGATCGCTTCGGATTTCACGTGAGCGCTCGACAAGTGTTTTAGTTCGTCATTGCAAATCACAAGAAAGATGCTGTTTTACAGCATTAAAAAATTAAATCAGCAGTCACGATGCAAAACTAAAATGGAAAAGGAGCCTATAAACCTTCACACTATTGCTTATCAGGTGGGAGCAACGATTTTTAGCCTAACTAACGCCGACTTTCGGACGCGTTTTTGTCAACACGGAGATTTTCGATTTTCATTACGGCACGTAATTAAAAAAACAACAACGGTTCTCCGAAACTAGTAAAGCCATTTGTCCGCCTTTTTCCGTGCATTTTAATGAATATCTGTTGCGTGCGTGTGTTTAAAATAATTGTGTCCAATCATTTTTGCAAGAATAAATATTTCGTTAGTGCCTCACTCCACGGGTAACGATGTAAGACGAATGAAATAAAAAGCGATTGACCCGCATGATTTTTGGGGACCCGCCTGCGCCCGAGAATCGAACAATTTTTTTTTCCCGGCCTTAAAATTAGTTTCTTGTTTGCTAAAACATATTAACCTGATAATTTTAGCATTACATTGTCCTCAATGGAATGGTTCTCTGGAGGTTTTTCGGTTGGGTGTATCCACCTGCTTGCATGCTCCCACTGCGTCTGCGTGACGCAGTCCTCCTGTATATAAAGTGCCATCATGGCCGATGTCGCCATTCATTTTCCTCCACGGTTCACTTCGTTCCGTCGGTCTCTGAAATGGGACTTTCGCTTTTGCGACATCTTTTCGTCTCAAGCCGCGAGGCGGCTTCGAATCCTTCTCCTTCATCGCGGGAAAAGAAGTCATCGTGGCCCCCCCCCCCCCCCCATCTGCCGGGTGCGACAAGACTTCCACGCAGGATCGCAATCCTTGCCTTGGCCGTCTTCCTCCTCACCCATGAAATGCGCCGACACTCAACGCTGGGTCGCTTCGACTGCAAGCCAAGACAGCCGCAAATGCCACTGGTCCGCACCTTGTTCGCCACAACACCTGCTTCGCAACAACTACTTTCGCGACACAAGATGCTGCAACACTTCCCCACGTTCCGGCTGCCTGCCTCACCCACCGCCTGACCTTGCAGACCTCCGGCAAGCCAAGGCCCTCTTCCGGGAAGCGAAAAGGAAGCTACAAGACGCTTTTACAACTCCAGAACGGCTGACGCCCCATCACCATGGTCCTTTCGCGACATGCCTTCACGTCCACCGCATGTGACTATCGTGTCCACCGCGCGACAGGCCCAGACCAGAACGCCTATGTCGCAAATGACGAAATCTCCTTGCAACTCGAAGAGGACCAACAGACCTCCATGACAGCCTTCAGTGCTGGAAAAGAAGTCGTCGTGGCTCCCTCCTGTTGTCTTTCAGGAACGACCCACTCTCGTCGGCTGGGACGACCGCTTGGCACCGTCGGTATGTTTCGGTCGGTTGTCAGTGTCGCCTCTTCGCGACAATTCCCTTCCCACTCGTGGCTAGAACCTACGTTCTGGGTAAACTAAGACAGTAGCCGTTTACACCTCTTGCTGCTTGTCTCGTCCATGACTGGCCCCACGTCTCGAGCGAAAATCAAGGCAACAGTTGCTGTCCACTACTACTCGTCTCATTCGTAGCCAGAACCCACGTTGTGAGTGATCAAAGACGGGAGCCGTTTGCATATCTCCTGGCCTGTCTCGACCATGGCTGACCCCACGTCTCAAGCGACATTCAAGACATCAGTTGCTGCCCACGCTGCTGCTCGTCTCGACCGTGACTAACCCCACGTCTCGAGTGAAGATCAAGACATCAGTTGCTGCCTACACTGATGCTCGCCTTATTCATGACTGAAAAACCCATGCTTTGAATGAAAAGGGAAACCGGAAGCCGTTCACATTCCTTGCTGTTCGTCTCGACCACGTCTCGAGTGAAATTCAATACATCAGTTGCTGTCCACACTGATGCTCGCCTCATTCGTGGCTAGAACCCAAGTTTGAATGAAGAGTGAAGTCGGAGGCCGTTTACAGCCCTTGCAGCTCGTCTCGATCATGGCTACCCCATGTCTCGAGTGAAGATCAAGACAACAGTTGCTGTCTACACTAATGCTCGCCTCATTCGTGGAAAAAACCCACGTTTTGAGTGAACGGTGAAGTCGGAAACCGTTTACATCCCTGGTCGCTCGTCTCATTCAAGGCTGACCCCACGTCTCAAGTGAAAGAAGACAACAGTTGTCATCCACAGATGCACGGCCGA
Source organism: Lithobius niger (assembly GCA_023313725.1). NCBI lineage: Eukaryota > Metazoa > Arthropoda > Chilopoda > Lithobiomorpha > Lithobiidae > Lithobius > Lithobius niger. Next base: position 55,716 of record JAHWFP010259295.1, on the reverse strand, counting down.
GAGGAAAACCCATCTTCTGAGTGGAGACAAAATCAAAGACGTTGCCCTTCTCGCTGCTTGTCTCGACCGAAATTGACACTCACATTTGGATAAAGAGTCAAAACGGAAGCCGTTCCCACCTCTCACGACTTTTCCTGTTTATAGCTAGCCTCAAGTTTCGAACAAAAATCAACACAACAACGACAGTCTACACTGCTGCTCGTCTCATCCGTGACTAAAAAATCCACGTTTTGAGGGAAGAGTCAAGAAAGATGTTTTTCACTTCGCCCAAATTGTCTCAACCACAGCTGTCCCCACGTCCCGGAAAAAGAAAGACACCTAATGCAAAATCCTACCGGTGCTCGTCTCAAACATGGCTAAACCCACATTGAGTAAATAGTCACACTGATGACGCCCTCTGCTCTTCCAACATCTCCACCACAGATAACCCACGTTTCGAGTGAAGACCAAGACGACCATTGCTGTCAACACTCGTCGCATTCGAGGCTAGAACCACGGTATGAGTGAGGTTTTCAAGACAGACAACGTCTTCACCTCGAGCCGCTCGTCTCGACCTTCACCAAGACACATCCACTGCACAACCTTTATGTAGACCTGTTCCCACGATTCGATCTCCTCTACAGGTACTGAAAAAAGACAAGGAAGCCAAAGCCTTCTCCTCCTCAAAGCCCCTTCAGACCAGACTTCTCATCAGTAACTATTCACCCAAATCCGGGATTCCGAGCCTGAACGCTTCAAAACTGCTCCGTCCGAGCTCTCCGTCTTAACCTCACCCGAACCCACACGAGAACATCCCAATAAACAGAAACCTACTTTTCACGCCTAGAGGCTCACAAACGGGAGAAACCTTAGCTACAATGATATCTCGCTGAAAAAAAAAACAATCGATTTCACCAACGACAAAGCTACCGTAAGGGAAACAGCAACAGCACACGACGTCACAACGATTTCAACATCATGGGCACACCATAATGCCATTCCATTAGAAGAATTCCTACAGGCGGCTTCCTAGCGTCACTCAACGACACCTACCTCCCACTACCTGTGGAACATGTCAAGTGAAGAGAAGGGACTACACTGGCTGGGTCCAATCGTCGCAGCCAGAACTTGTCAAGCCCCCCTTAAGCACAATCAGAACGAAGCAGAAGCAAGCCATCCCAGATGTAAACAAGCCACCCATAGAAGGAAGCAAACCACCCTAGATGGAAGCAAGCAGGGGTGTGCGATACCAGGTTTTTCAACTCCATAACGATACCAATACTTTATTAATCTGAGTATCGGTATCGCGATACTTTTTCGATACCGATACTTTTATCGATACTGATACCTTTTTTAAGAAAGCAGTAGGAATAAACAAATTCAAATGAGTTCATCTGTAGCTTCCTTTATTCCTTCATTACAATTACCGTTCACAGAAATATTTCGGATGACAACAATGTTGAGCTGAACTTCTTTATGTTAGAAAATGAACCTTAAAAGTTTTATAAAGGCTTAATAGTATTAATGAAAAAATTATTAATTTTAATTAGAGTATCCTACACACAACTCGGCTAGGCTACATGGAATTTACTTACATTTTTATGTATTTGACATTACAAATAAAGCGATACAGAAAAAAATTATATATATTATAATTATGTAATTATGAAACAAAGCATCAAATGGGTTTTTTTTTTTTTTTTTTT
>JAHWFP010259295.1:36533-51798 GCA_023313725.1 Lithobius niger | reverse complement strand
CAATCATTCTGCAACGCGTTGTTCACAAAGGCATTATTGTGATGCTCGGTCTCCCTCCGTTTGCAGCAACGCAGAGCAGTCTTGAACTCCTCTCTTAAACCATGCTGTGCCTGTGACGGCCGTTCTGTTTCCAGACACGAAACCAGAAACGCATCTTGGGAACTTTCGTACGCTTCCTTAACGCAGCCATTCCAGCCGGGCACAACCTTGCGGGAATATCCCTTGCGATTATTAGAGCCAGCATCTCGTCACTTTGCCCCACGTAGGCAAGGCACGTCAAAACTAGCCTTTTCAGGGCCTCAACAACACTACCAAAAAACACGTCAATAGCTTTCCTTTGAATGTTGCTCGCACACCTCGGATCCCTACATTCAACCACTTCCACGGGAAGAGCAATGTTCGACAAATACTTGTGTGTAAGTTGAGTAGTACTGGGTTCCCCTGGCCGTCTGAAAAGCAGTAGTGAATCCCTCGTCACCACCCGAAGTATTAACACAAGGCCCAGTGGTCTCGAGCCCATGGATGTCAACACTGATCAACACCGGAAGGTGATCCGAGAAACTAACATCGTAAAGGATCTCGCATCCTCGTGGAATGGGCAGCCGCTCCAGTCCCGACAATATGGTCGATCCAGGAGGTAGACCCAGTAGAATCACTGACAAAAGAGAAAGACTCTGAGTCTTTACCCAACCAATCGCTGTCCACAATCCTTAGGCAATTGTCAGTGCACCAGTTTTTCAATTCACCGTAGCGGGTAGACCCAACATTGGTATTCCAATCACCCATCACAAAAGTACACGGCACAGTAATTGAGTCAATAACCGCAGCAATCACGCCCAGGTAATCGTCGAACTTCTCCCGGTTAACATGGTTGTCCACAGGAAGATACACATTAACGAGGCCAAAGGCGGCCGTTCCGCTTTCACAGCGGACTGCAAGAATGCGAGCATCGTGAGTGGGCACCGTCGTTATCCGCAAACCAAGGGACTTGCGCCAAAGAACGGCAAGCCCACCATAAGGCCTACCAAACAAGATACTCATCCACAGCAAAAAACCCCATCGCGTAGAACTCTGGATGAATATTGCCCAGCAGAGAGAGCTCACTCGGCAGGAGCCAAGTTTCTTGGAGAAGCACAATGTCACAATAGTTACAAAGATTTTTCAGTCCTTGCACGACGCGTTTGACCGATTTACAGTTAAGTGACAATTTTAAGATCCATCAGTTATTGCGGATTTCTGGGCCTCGAGTAGTAAAATCTCCTCAAAGCAACATGTGTCGGCCAAATAGACCCATTCAGAACCTTTATTTCCTCTTCTGGTGACACAGAAATCTTAAATGAAGAATGGTCCTCGTTAATGGCCAAGCACCTAACGAACTCCACTTGTATATTAGTCTTCCAAATGCTCTGCAATCTCGTGAGCGTTAGTGTCAGGATGTAGTCTGGACACAAAAAGATGACGCAGTATGAACAGTATGAACGTATATAAGCATACAAGCAGTATGAACGTATATACACTTCCAAAAAATAAATCATCCCAAACGCAGTAACGACGTACATATACGTCGAAGCTTTGAAGGGAAACTGCGGGTCGAAAACCGCAATTTTCGGCCAAAATAATGAAATGAAATTCGCTATCAGGCATGTTGTGCATCGATTTCTGTAAAAAAAAAACGTTGTTACCGATGTATATAATTTTATAAAAAGCAATTTAGTTGAGTGTAGACTCACTAAAAATTGCAAAAAAGTCGTTCTCATTCTTTTTTTCTGAAGTTAGAAAGCAGAAAATTGGTTATTTTTGATCAGCGGTAGCGTCCGAACCATTTGACTGGGCGCCGCCATCTTTGATTTGTTGGGAAGTTGTATTTCCCTTCTATCCAGGCCTCTCAACATATATTCTCGATGGCTGTATTGTAGCGTATTGTAGTTAGGGATGGGTCGGTAACCGAAACCGAATTTTCGGTTTTTACTGGAAACCGAAACCAATACGGATTTTGTGTCGGTTTTTTTGAACGGTGTTCGAAAAATCAAAGATCGATTTGTTGTTTTAATTTTTGTAATAATTATCATTTTTTACGCAGGCTCCTAGTCATTAAAAAAAAAAAAATAGTAGAGAAAAATGGTGCCACAGCTAGTCCCAAGGTCCCAGCTAGTCCCAAGGTCTATGACGCTGCTGAAAGTGAAAGCCGGAACAAGCTAGAAGCTAGTAAAACTACTGTTCCAAGAAAAAAAAAACAGAAATATCTGGTTGAGATGGAGGGTGGCAAAAGACCGATACCGAAGCCGCAGTTTTGTGGGCATGAAAACCGAAACCGGAACCGAAGTCAAAAAAATGGAACCGACCCATCCCTAATTGTAGTAGGCCGTTTCTGGCTGTTTCAAGCTTACTTTCCAAAGCATTTGAAGATCGCGTTCCATCATTGGCCGGTTGGCACCACGTGACCGATTTGGCGCGCTCTCATTGGCTGATGCACAATTTCAACATGGACGCCGCCGCTCGCTTCAAATTTCAGATACTGCAGTTCAGCTCCTAATAAAAACGGTAGGGTTTTAAGGGATAGCTCGTTGTAGGATTAAAAAAAAATTAACGCAAATTAATGGATTTTGAGAGTTAACTCTGGTAAGCATTAATCATGTAATGTTGGCCATAATAATCGAATGTTTACGTGCTCGATGAAAATACTATTGAAAGGCTTAACGCTGTGGATAAGAGTTAGGCCTATTTACTGGTGACAAAAGGTTTGACTCGCACCATTTTTAAAGACCCGCACGCGCCTGTAAAGCAAACAATTAACTTTGCGTGGCCTTAGCCTTTAATCTTTAAAAATGGTTTCGTCTATGGTGTACAAACCCTAAATGGCTACTTCTCTTAGAGGTCTGAAAGTAGAATAATACAAATTAGGAGAAAAGTAGTCTAGATTTTTCATTAGTAGTGATGACAAAGGAAACTTAACAAAGAATTGATTGTACTCTTAGGAATGGTATACTATTTTTAAAGGAAAACTAAACCTTATTGTTTAAAATTTGTGTATTCTCTCGTAATTTGCTTAAAAAAATGTGCAATTTACGCGACGTTTCTAGCACAAATATTAATTACTAGAGGAAGCCCGTGCTATGCACGGGGCCGGTCACAAATTAAGTTTACTGACCCATTCCCCCCCCTGCCCCACTCCCAACTCCCACTCCGCACCACCAACCCCCTCACTCCCACTCCCCACTCTGACTCCCCACTCCCAACTCGCCACTCCCCACTCCCACTCCCATTTTCGCACACACTGGCTTAGAAACGCTTTCACGGATTAAAATTTCTTCAATCCAATTTTTGTGCACACTGGCTGACAAACTGTGATTTTTGTTACCTCAGTCACTGAATCTGCGCATCCAGTGGCTGAAATCGCAGGATGCACCGTTTAAAGAATGTGAGCGCTGAACCATCATTTTTGCATGAAAAAATTTTTCTGTGGAAAGTCAATAAATAAGCTTTCGTAGAACAAAAGTTAAAACCTTTAGCACGGCTGCTTTGGCATTTTCCTTTCTGGCAGAGGAAAGAAGTAAATCGCCAGCCTATGGCGGCCTAAGAATGGCTCACAGAGCTTTGATTGGAAACGACTACTTTGCAAGATAGCAATGATCAGCCTCGTGCTCAGAAGTGATTGTTGTTGTCCACTTTGAAACAATTCAGCTCAGCTCGGAAAGCCTTCATCTGCGAATTAAACAAACTATTGTATTGTTTCCAGATGCCAATTTCTAGGCCAACAGGCTTCGAAATTAACAACGTAGCTTAGTTTGATTTAAAACTATACGCATTTAGGTGATGTAAACGCAGGCCGCCGAAAAAACTTCATTTTTCCAACGAACAATTTTTTTTCTTGAGCGCTTCAAAACTTTGAAAAGTCCTCGGTCTTAAACCCTTTGCCAAATTTTTAATAATGGACAGAAACGGCCCATCTTGCAACCATTTAATAGCCCAACACATTTCCTAAGTCTTCGGTAAACCCAATCTCAAGAATTCCATCCTGAACTTTCACAATCGCCATTTGAAAACAACTCCAAAACTACCGCAGCGTTCCTTCATCATGGCCGCCATTATTGTAACTTGTCACTTGTATTTCAAATTTTATTGCTTTCATTTTAGGGCTAAAAGCCCGAAAACACTAGCTTAGTTGTAGTTTAGGAGGGGCTTCCATTTATGGTACTTAACCTCACATACATGTGGATACAGACAACTTTTAAAGTGTGATATTTTTTATGTTTGTCGGCCGCAAATTCTATGAAAAATCTCCACCACGATCGTTACCTGTCTTAACTTTAAAGTTATACATCCGAATTAACTTAAATGCGTTATAACATTCACTAAGCTAGTTTATTTATCCTTTTTATACTTTATTAATAAGCTTTTGCCCCCAGAACGCTACCATTAGTCCGAACTAATTCGACATCGGCAATCACCGGACACGAATTTTTGTGTATATATTTTTGTCTTAAATCTCTACCAAAACCCGACTAGACCCATCCGAATGTTACTTCTAGCTTATCCTACTATTAAAACCAAAAGATACTTAAAAAGATCTGTTCCCAAAGCAATCCGAAAGTCAAACTGTGCTTAAAACTTCGAATCCCCTCCCCCCCCCCAGCCAAAACTAGTTGTGGTGTATAACACTGCAGTTTTCAGTTAAAGCTTATTAAATTTAATAGTAATGCTTTATGCATTACTCAAACCCAAGTACTAAGCTTTAACCAGAGCCTATTCACGATGCAATCATGTAAATATTTATTCAATAGCCAATATTTCAAAGTAAAGGCCTTTTCCCAAAGTTCACTTGAGTAAAACTCAAACTGGCCTATCTTTACATGTCCCTACTCCTTCAAATGGCTCTGTACCAAAACCCTATTGCCCTATCGACTTTCCCATTGTTCTCCTGGCCCTCCACCAATCAGACCCCCCAGCTATCCTCGACATCCGCGCTTCCCCCCCTCTCCAGCATAAAAGTCCCAACAGAACAGCTCAGTCAGCACAGCTCACAGATCTCTCAAGCTAGAAGGGTCACGCCAGTCGGGAGTGGAGATGTCACGTCCGTGGTTGCCATGCCGGGCAAAATGGTAGTGGTTGTAAGTAAATACTTTGACTTTTAGAAGTTTATCTTTAGGACCCCCCAATTCTAAATTTATAATCTAAATTAAATTAACCTCTAGCTTAGAGTCTTTATGGTTGGTAAGCTTTATTGGCATTGCTGGTCTTTACCACCATAATGTTAGAGTAGGCGTCTCTTCCTGAAAAGCCAGTTTAATTCTTTGTTCATTTCTTAAATGTAAACAAAGGGACGGTTTGATCCTCGTGGAAAAATAACTGTTGGACGACTTGAAAACTACAGTTGTCAAATATAATTGTAACTTAGCGGACGCGGTTCAGCTTGCTGGGTATTCCTGGATTGGAACCCAAGATAAAAATGCTTTTTCTAATCTAAATTAAGTGTTTGAGAATCAACTTCGTTGTTCCTGTTGAAAAAGGTGAATTACTAAAATGTAAATTCTGTTAAATTGTTTTTGCCGAACTTGTCAAAAGCCAAACTAAACTAAATGTAAAAGTGTTTATTTTTCATTCTCTGATGTTTTAAAATAAAAACCAATAGTTTTTAAACCTCAGGTTCGTTCCCTAGTAGATTAATTGTTTTTAAGTGTAAACTATTATGTGTAGCCCTTTTAGCTTTTATACTTTGTTTAAACAGTGAAATTACCGGTAGCATTAAGGTTAGGCCTAGAATAGGACACCGACGCTCCATCCCCCAAGCCGGGACTGTAGCCCATGCTGTGTTTATTGTCGTAAAAAGTCGTAATAACCACAAAACTTGATGCTAAGAAGTACTGGTCAACCAATGATGTCGGGGGCACTACAAGCACCTCAGCCGTCGTAGCGTCCGCCGCTACAACTTGGTGGCAGTGGTGGGATCAACAGGTGCTGTTCCCGACAAGCGTTTCCTCCCTGCCATACTACCATGCCAAGTTTCTAGAAGGATGCAAGGCCATTCCAAGTAGATGTCTGTGGTCCGGTAAAATAAGGCCACGAAGCAGATGCCAGTGATCCCGTAATCTAAGATCACGAAGCAGAAGTCGCCCCACCATTAAAAACGGGGCAAAACACCGCCTAGCAGCCACAACAACTGCCGGCGCCAGGAAGCAGAAACTACCGCTTCAGTAACCAGTGATGTCCGCCCAACGTGAGATGTCCCAGTGCCCCCAGTTTGAGTGAGGAGGATCGGCCCAGCAGGGAACCTGAGCTCCGTCACTTCGCAACGGTGGATTTTGTGTATGCCAACCAAGGTCTCCGTGGATTAGACCGCCAGAGACGATCTACTGCCAAAAATCTGTGGAAGTGCCGGACTTCCCGTACTACGGTGGAACAGGAAGGACAGACTGACAACACAGCGATTGTGTGTAAAAGGTTAAGTGTGCATAGGATATGCTTAAAGGCTGCCAAGCCGGGTATTGTAGTTAGGAACATTTATGTATTTTAGCTATTCACATACCAGAGTGCTTGGGGTCCTTGAAAGTGTATTTTTTATGTATAAACTTGCTGGATTTGGTAGAGAAGTTTTTTTTATAATTCGCTCTGTCCAAAATTAACGTTCAAATTAATATGCGGCTGCTTTTAATTTTGGTTTAAATATAAAAACTTTATTTTTAACCCGTTTAACGTTAAAGGTAAAAATGTGTGAAAACATGGATCTTGACGAAATAATCAAGGATATTCATATTCAGTATAAGGACCTTAAGAAGGCCTGTACTAAGTTAGGCCTTACTGTAAAAGAAACTAGGCATGAAACAGTCACAGTACTGAAAAATGCTTTTAAAGAAAACCGTTTAGACTTAAATAATCTTTACAACGAACTGGCAAGTGCTATTGAGAAACGAGAAGCTGATGTTCTAGCCAAAAAAGAACTTGCAGTTAAAGAAAATGAGTTTTTTCTCAAAGCGGAGGAGCTTAAGTTAAGAGCCGTTGAGGTGGCTGAAGGTGACAAAAGACGAGCATATGAGCTAGCCGTAAAAGATGGCGATAACGCCCACGAGTTAAGAAGACTCGACAAACAGCTTGAACTAGTAAAGCTACAAGCTACCAACGTTAATGTTAACGCTGCTCCAAACGGAACTAACGGCGCTCCCCCAGCTCAACCAAATCCAGTAGTAAAACAGGGTAAAGTTGCTGATGTTGTTCGATTAATGAATAAGTGGACGCCCAAAACAGAAATTAATAGTTTCTTAAAAATATTTGAGAGAATTATGGTTAGCCAGAAAATTCCCAGGGACCAATGGACAACAGCTTTGTTACCGTTAATGGGAGAAGTTTTAGTGAAAGTTTGCGACCAGCTTTCCGACACGGAAATGTTTGACTATGAAGTAGTTAAAGTTAAATTACTTGCCCGATTTGTCGAGACCAAAGAGTCACTACAAACACAGTTTCGTTCACTCGAAAAAGAACAAGAAATGCAGTACCATGACTACGCATTTGAGTTGGAAACCTTGTTTTCCAGATGGCTAGATTAGCTAAAGTTAACCGAGATTTTGACAAGCTAGTTAATGCTCTAGTTAATACTAGTTAATGCTAGTTAATACTAGTTAATGCTAGTTAATGAGCATAAGCTAGTTAATGCTAGTTAATGCTCTTAGAGCAATTTTACAAATCTTGCCCCAACCATCTTAGAAAATGGATCCCTGATCAAATTAAGACGGGTACGTTGGCCGAAGCAGCCCAACTGTGTGACGAGTATACCACTCGGAACAAGCAGATTGCTAACGAAACTGCAGCTCGTGCAGCCAAAACACAGCCCATAGCTACACAGTCAAACCAGGGTTCTAAACCTTCTGGTCAATAACGTGGTAACAGACGCAACCACAACCCGGCCGGATCTGTCGATGAAAACGCAGATAACCCAGGAGGGGACTCTGCCATAAACGATAGTGCTAGTGATAGAGTTAGGCGTTGTTAAGTTTGTAATTCCCCCCAACATTTTTGTAGTGAATGCCCCGAATGTAACTCTAAACCACAGCAAGCTAATGCATGTTTCCCAGTCGGGAAAAATGCCAGTGAAATTCTCAAGTCTAGCACACTAGAAGCTAACGTAGGTAAACATAAAGTAAAAATTTTATGCGACTCCGGAAGCACGGTTTCGCTGGTTAGCGCCAAACTCGCTAGGAACTGGCCACATTTAAAGTGAAAGATGAAATGTTAAACAGCGTTAACTGACGTAATTGTTGAGTTACAGCAGGTTACCTTGTGTGTAAGATTAAACAATGGTGCTAAACTAAAAACTGTCGCTTGCATTTCGAAAGCCCGGAACTCCCTCTTTGGCGTAGTGTTAGGAATTCCTGGAATAGAATTGTTAAACAAAAAACTCGAGGTAATCGCCTCGCCCCGTGATTTATCTCCCCTGCCAGCCAAAGTAGAAACTCTCCCAGTCAGGGACGGCTCCAGCCAACCAAGGAAGCAAGTACCCGCCAACAACCCGATCAGCCCCACGGGATTGGTCAAGGGTCAGGTAGGCGATAATGAGTCAATTGCTTCTCAGCCTAATGTCGTTAAGCTCTCAAGTGTAGAAGGGAGGAGCCTGCTTAACCCTTCTGCAATTAACCCCCCCCCCTGTCTCATAGACGCCGCCATCTTTGTCAGCCTAGGTTAGGAACGAAAGATGCCTTAAGCAAGCCTTATTTAAATAAGATGAAACGAAGTTTGTCAGCTAGTGATATAAACAAAAGTTTAGTCATGTCAGATAAACCCAGAATTAGCGAATTTAGCTTTCCCTAATGGCTTAAATTACGTGAGCTAACTTCCCCCAATCTAAAGTTGGAAACGAGTAAACCTGCCAATTTATAGGTCAACAGTAAAAGTGTTCCCCCTATATGCTTTGATTTTTTCCCAGAGTTTTGTAAAGTTAATTTGCTGAATTTTAATCTAAATTAAAACCAGTATATGCAAACAAAAAACTTAAACATAGTTTTTTTTCCCAGTCCTTTTTTTGTTAAAAGTAGGACCAATGTTTTAGTGTGAATTCTATCTCAGTATAGGGTGGAAATAAATGCATTTCTTATGGCTCTAGCACTGAATAGGTCTTTACAGTGAAACGGAGGTTTAATACCTAACCTAATGTAATTTTTTTCCTCTAAACAGCAGCCAGTTTTTGAGCCCCGACCGTTTGACCTGCTGTGGGACTTAGCCATTGAGTTTTTTTCTTGTTGCAAGTAAACCGGAAATCTAACAAAGTAAATTTCCCGTGCATGTTTCTTTTAAATAATGAGTAGTTTGTCGCTTCAACCGTGGCTCCATCTAGGAGGAACTAAACCTAAAATAGTGTACTTGCTGGAATTTTAATTTTAAAACTTCAGATTCTACTGGACAAACCTGGAAAGCATCTAGTGATTGTTGCTGCATCAAACCAGCATTTTCGTTAAACATTAGATTGTTAAACGTTTCATTTCGGTATCATTTCGGTACAAAGTGACCGAAATTTTTAACTGCATTTTTATTTTATTACATGGTTTGTTGGAAGTACGTCCATAACAGAAAGCAACTCCCAGTTAATTCCCGTTTTGGCCTTCACACCTAAATTTTAAGTGCCTATGTTTTACACTTTTTGTCACTATCAATTTCTCCCTCTGTGGATTGTAACGACACATTAAATATTCATTAGGAATGTTCTACGGGAGTTGCAACCTGTCCCCGGTTGGCTCTTCTTTAAGTTTTATGCGAAATGATTTTCTTTACAAAAATCCGTCTTTCTACCCCTGGGAGGTAGAGGATAGCCCTGTTTAGAAGGTTGTTGCGTTTTATCCATAAAACCTCCCAGCGTTGTATTATGTTTAAGTTATGTCTTATCTCAAAATCCTTCAGTGTCAAATTGAACATGTAAACAAGTTGTTTGGTAACCTTAAACCATTCTAGTGGGAGTAGTTTAACAGTAAATAGAGCTGGTCATTTACGGCGCACCCATAGTATTCGATTTTCCGATCCCTATCGCAGCGGCTAGGTTAATTGAAATGCGGCGGAGGGTTACTATCGCTGTCGTCCCAGATAAAAAAAAAAACGACTAGACTTGAGCAGAGGCAAAATCCGTACGGGACATATTACCAGAGCAATAGATGGCCTCATTTACTTGTTACAACGAAACAAAACCCTTAACCCTGTACTTTTATGCAAACTAGTGTGTTTCTCGATAAAATGTCATTTGCCCCATTTTCAAATACTTGTACGATTTTCCTGCACCAGCAGCGCAGACAGTATTTAGTTAATGGCTGCAAAAACAGTGTTCTTAAGTTGTAACCTATAAATGTACTAAAAGATTTTCTAAGCCACAAAAACGTTAGTCCCCCAAAAATACAAAACGGCGAAGGCAATATTTTTGTAAACGGTGTATTTTATTTCATGTTAATTTTTTTGCATAATTTGGCGGTCTTGTTTTTGCATATCTTGTGTGCACTAACACTTCTGTTTTAGCTTTTATTCTGAGTTCTAAGGAACCCTGAATAAAATCCTGTGTGTGGGGGCGTGTGAACGCAGGCCGCCTAAAAAACTTCGTTTTTCCAACGAACAATTTTTTTTCTTGAGCGCTTCAAAACCTCAAAGACTTCGGTCTTAAACCCTTTGCCAAATTTTTAATAATGGACAGAAACGGCCCATCTTGCAACCATTTAATAGCCCAACACATTTCCTAAGTATTTGGGAAGCCCGATCTCAAGAATTCCATCCTGAACTTTCACAATCGCCATTTGAAAACAACTCCAAAACTACCGCAGCGCTCCTTCATCATGGCCGCCATTATTGTAACTTGTCACTTGTATTTCGATTTTTATTGCTTTCATTTTAGGGCAAAAAGCCCGAAAACACTAGCTTAGTTTTAATTTAGGAGGGGCTTCCATTTATGGTACTTAACCTCACATACATGTGGATACAGACAACTTTTAAAGTGTGATATTTTTTATTATGTTTGTCGGCCGCAAATTCTATGAAAAATTTTCACCACGGTCGTTACTTGTCTTTTAACTTTAAAGTTATACATTCGAATTAACTTAAATGCGTTATAGCATTCACTAAGCTAGTTTATTTATCCTTTTTATACTTTATTAATAATCTTTTGCCCCCAGAACGCTACCATTAGTCCGAACTAATTCGACATTGGCAATCACCGGACACGAATTTTTGTGTATGTATTTTTGTCTTAAATCTCTACCAAAACCCGACTGGACCCATCCGAATGTTACTTCTAGCTTATCCTACTATTAAAACCAAAAGATACTTAAAAAGATCTGTTCCCAAAGCAATCCGAAAGTCAAATTGTGCTTAAAACTTCGAATCCCCTCCCCCCCCCCCAGCCAAAACTAGTTGTGGTGTATAACACTGCAGTTTTCAGTTAAAGCTTATTAAATATAATAGTAATGCTTTATGTATTACCCAAACCCACGTACTAAGCTTTACCCAGAGCCTATTAACGATGCAATCATGTAAATATTTATTCAATCGCCAATATTTCAAAGTAAGGACTTTTCCCAAAGTTCACTTGAGTAAAACTCAAACTGGGCTATCTTTACATGTCCCTACCCCTTCAAACGGCTCTGTCCCAAAACCCTTTGCCCTACCGACTTTCCCATTGTTCTCCTGGCCCTCCACCAATCAGACCCCCGCAGCTATCCTCGACGTCCGCGCTTTCCCCCCTCTCCAGCATAAAAAGCCCCAACAGCACAGCTCACAGATCTCTCAAGCTAGAAGGGTCACGCCGGTCGGGAGTGGAGATGTCACGTTCGTGGTTGCCATGCCTGGCAAAATGGTAGTGGTTGTAAGTAAATAGTTTGACTTTAGAAGTTTATCTTTAGGACCCCTCAATTCTAAATTTATAGTCTAAATTAAATTAACCTCTAGCTTAGAGTCTTTATGGTTGGTAAGCCTTATCAGCATTGCTGGTCTTTACCACCATAATGTTAGAGTAGGCGTGTCTTCCTGAAAAGCCAGTTTCATTCTTAAATGTAAACAAAGGGACGGTTTGATCCTCGTGGAAAAATAACTGTTGGACGACTTGAAAACTACAGTTGTCAAATATAGTTGTAACTTAGCGGACGCGGTTCAGCTTGCTGCATATTCCTGGATTGGAGCACAAGATAAAAATACTTTTTCTAATCTCACTTTAAGTGTTTGAGAAATAACTTCGTTGTTCTTGTTGAAAAATGTGAATTACTAAAATGTAAATTCTGTTAAACTGTTTTTGCCAAACTTGTCAAAAGCCAAACTAGTGAACTAAATGTAAAAGTGTTTATTTTTTATTCTCTGATGTTTTAAAATAAAAACCAAGAGTTTTTAAACCTCAGATTCGTTCGCTAGTAGATTAATTGTTTTTAAGTGTAAACTATTATGTCGCCCTTTAGCTTTTATACTTCGTTTAAACGTTAAATTAATCCACCGTTGGTGGCAGTGAAATTACCGGTAGCATTAAGGTTAGGCCTAGAATAGGACACCGACGCTCCATCCCCCAAGCCGGGACTGTAGCCCATGCTGTGTTTATTGTCGTAAAAAGTCGTAATAACCACAAAACTTGATGCTAAGAAGTACTCGTCAACCAATGATGTTGGGGGCCCTACAAGCACCTCAGCTGTCGTAGCGTCCGCCGCTGCAGTGAAACATGGATTCTTTCATTTTACACATCAACAATCAACGGTTTGGACGATAGTTTTCAATCCTTAACACGTGCACCAGGAATTGTTGGGCACCGTAGCATAGACATTACGAAAACATTGAGAAGCGATTAAATTGATTGTCGTCCTTCCGTTTTCCCTTTTAGTCTTCCTTTTAGCCGGCTTCCAGGATTATTATGTAGATGCAAGAATGGATTTTATAGCTGTGTTTGCAATTACATTGACACGAGGTTGCGAACATGACTTCGAGCTATGCACAGCTGTTATGTCATATTCATTGTTCACATTACTTCCACTCCTCGCCCCATAGTGCACTGCGCGACTGCAAGCGGAGTCTTCACTATCTTGTTGTAGCCAAGGCATCCGTACTGCACAAGTGATACCGAAACTAAACGTCGGCATTTGGACTACTATGACTTCAACAGAACCATACCTGTAGTGTTTGAATCAACTTGCAATGCAAAAACACAAGTGGTAGACTATATAAACTAATCTTTTTGGATGTTGAGCTACAGCATCCCTTCAAAATATACAAAGGCGTTGTTACAGAACTGAGATAACTTGGCTGAGTATTGAGCATTAATGATTAGCAACACCGAAACTCTGATTTTAAATTTTATTACAGCGACTTTCAAAACTGCTTTATTGCTTCCAAACATAAGCATTAAGGTAAATGTAAGTTAAAAAAAAAGCAACACTGACTTTAGTTGGAGCTAATCCTTTTGCAAGTTTAAGTATAGCGTAGCAAGAGAACATCTAACAGGGTTCGCACAAGTCTTAAATTCCTTAAAAAGTCTTAATTTTAAAGGGATATATTTAAGGCCTTAAAAAGTCTGGGATTTCAGCATTGTCGTTGATTGGGCTTAAAAAGTCTGTAATTCTGAGAGTTTGCTCTATTAAAATGTCATTGTGTACGTACTATAATTAATAAACTTATTTGTTGGCTTTGCTATTAAACTTCGATTATCGCGTTATTAAGAATTTTCTGTCGGCTGCTGGGTTGCATCGTAGCTTTGAGCCCGTCTGTCACAACGCTATCTTAGTGGAGTCTATTTTTAGCTTTCCCTCCTCCCTTCCCTCACAGGAATAATGGACTTGTCCGATCACCTAGGAAAGCGACAAAATCAAAATTTGTAGAACCCCCATCGTCACAGTTAATTTGGATAGTAGAGGTAGTTTTTATTTTAAAAGTGGAATATTCATTTGTAACTTGCTTTAATCGACTTTTTTTTTAATGCGGAAATTTATTCAACAGTCAATGCATACTTTTGGTTTGCATCATGCTTTTTTTTCTGGCCATGTGGCTTCATACTGCTGGTTCGCCCAACGTGCTGATGCTGAAGTATGTCTAATTGGGAAAAATTCGTTGTAAATATGCAGTGCTGTACTTGGTCCTAAAAAAACCCTTACTTTAATTTCCATTCCATTAGAATAAATCCATAAGTAACTTACAACTGCTGGCAGTTTTTGTTGGCATGTAGGTGCAAATTTTATTTATTTTCTTAAAGTGAGTGAACACTGAAATCCTAACTTCGGCAAATCTAGCTTTGCAAAACTATCGGCAAGTTCTTGTAGAAATTAGGAAACTGTTTTGTGTTGAAGTGCACACAGTCAATATGACATATTTATTGAACCATTTGGTGACTGCTTAACTGGAAGAGTGGAAGGGGTATGTGGATGGAGTTTTTTTTTTTATTTTACTTCGAGGCAGGGAAGTGACTACCTCTCCTGTTTTGACACTGGTTTGTCAACGTAGAAGTTTCACTGACGGATTAGCGGAAATATATGGGGGGGGGAGTGAGTTGTGCCCCCCCCCAAGAAATGTTTAGCTATAGCCTTTACCTGATAGTTGCGTGTTGGGGGGGGGGTCAATGCTCTTTCAAATTCCCCAGCCAAAATTGCCCCGTGATAAACAAAAAAAATATCAAAATTAACGATTGTTGACTTTCAAGGATCCATCCTGCCCCACGGACACGAAACACTAACGTGGAACACCTAATTAAACCATGTGATTTACGTGACTTTCAAAGAAGCGTTTACGAATCAATTTTGCTAGCATTATTTATTAAAATATTAAAGTTATTGTCGAAAATACCGTTAATTCGGCAATTTTACTTTGGTCGAAGTTCATATTAAAGTTATTAGTTACTAATTTATAAATTGACTTTAAAAAATCTCGTAGACTAATTAATACAATTATGATTTTACAACGTGATTTAAAATTTGGCCTTAACTTTCAGTCTGCTGTGTCTTAAAAAAGCTTAAAAAGTCTTAAATTTAGCATTTGTGAAGCTGTGCGAACCCTCTCTAACCAGTCGTGTAGTGCATGCACTGAGCACCTGATGAATTGTGACGTCACGCAAGCGAGACTTAGCTCCCAAGATCAGCGGTGATAAAAAGGCGTCTTCTAGAAACGTAACTTTATAAAATTATTACGTAATTAATATAAGGCGTAAGCTAATCGTATTTCGTGTATGCAGTTTAAGTACATTACCAAACGATACTAGGATTTAGTTGTTGTGTAACGACATTACTTGAAAACAGCTTCAGCAACTTTTAACAACTTTTAACAACTTTTAACAACTTTTAACAACTTT
>JAHWFP010259295.1:0-32010 GCA_023313725.1 Lithobius niger | reverse complement strand
GCACATTTATTTATGGCAGATATCAAAACAAGTTACAGGTTAACTATTTAACATTGAAGGTAAACAACTTTCGGTTGGGTGCACAATTTACGGCTGGAACCAGTTAAAAATAGTTTAACTCAATTTTCAGGCATTTTGCCATGAAACACGTTAAGTTATGATTTTGCACAAAATCAAAAAAATATATTAATTCTTCTTCCCTTTACAATTTTGGGTCGGGAAGACAATTAATAAAAGTATCAAGGTTTTTCGGAACCCGTGGACCTCGCATTAGCTTGTCCTCATTCATTGCCTAGGCTAAGAAATGTTGGGCTTAAGAGCTAGGACTAATTCTTATTAATCTTATTAATTTTAGGATCCCTTCCCCCTAAGATCTTATTAGCTAAAGTATCTTTAGTCTACATTTTATTTTAAGTATTTTACTAATCTAAAGCTTACCAAGTCATGGTACTACCGCGACTTCTTCAGCTTCAGCTTATCCGCTACTCGGTTAAGCGTGCGCCTGCTCTAGAAATGGCATAGCGTCCCGCCGATCTGCAGTGGATTTGGGAGCAAGACCGTAAGTACGAAAATTCCCTGTCCTCACGGGGACAGACATGAGAGCTTACGGCTTCTCATTTGTTGAAAACCTAACTCTCAAAAGTCACCTTAGGCCACTTAAAAAAAGAAAGTTGATTCTCGGACATTTTCCTCAAGAAATCCTTGCGGGCAGGTGGTATTTTATTTTTTATTTTTTTTTATTTTTCGTCACTACTTTTCCACTCATTTTGGGGAATTATTTTTTAGTTGGGTAAAATAAAGAATATTGCCTCATAATGCTTCTTACCTCATGTCCACACAATTATTTAACGACCAGAATAGAAATTTTATATTTCAATTTCTCTCTATGAGCTATTTTTGTTCTGTAACTGCTATTTTTGCCGCGTCGTTTCTTTTTTTTATGTCCCCTCAAAAAAATCGGTGTGGGTGAGCCTGAGAACCAATTTTTCTCTTTTTAATGGCCTTATATCACGCTTATTTTCACAATCACACGAAATAACAATTTCAGCAAATTTTCGATAGTCAGCAGTCCTGGAGGTGTAATGGCTCAGGCGACTATCTTCTCCAGGCTCCACAACAACACAGTTTCACTACTACGTAACGACCGTTCATCTGCTTCGAATTTTGGCCGCGGCCTCCGGTATTTGTTGAGTACGTTGCGAATTTGGAGCATGGCTGCCGGTATTCGTTGGGTTTGTCACCCATTTCTCACGCAAGAGGCGATTGAGTTCACCACGCATCAGAAACTGAATTCCGGGGTTTGAGGGTCCCTGGATATTCATCAGCACAGCCTTCTCCAGTTGTGGTGTTGAAATAGGCGACAAACCCAACGAATACCGGCGGCCGCGCTCCAAATTCGTAACTTACACAACAAATACCGGAGGCCGCACCCAAAATTCGAAGGAGACGAACGGTCGTTACGAAGTAGTGAAACTGTGTTGTTGTGGAGCCTGAAGAAGATAGTCGCCTGAGCCGTTATACCTCCAGGACTGCTGACTATCGAAAATTTGCTGAAATATTTGTTATTTCGTGTGATTGTGGAAATAAGCATGATATAAGGTGACTTTAACTTTAAAAAGGAATTTTCATAGTAGGCAATGTGACATTTTCAAAACCTTACTCAATTTCATAAACTGCATTTCAATTCGACGATTGCCTTGAAGCGTTTGCGCCTAAGGCAATTATTGGTTGGCTACATGTTGCAATGCTAAAATTTCCAGCGATCGGCAACTTGACTTCCGGAAAAGGCATCGTTCAAACGCCCACGCTTTCTTCAAGACTGAGACAAAGCAACTAAGCACGCGAGCATCCCATTGACCGAGCTCGCGCCCTGTGATTGGTCAAAAACGGCTCTCTCCGATCTGGTTCCAGTTTGATGTAGGCTCCGCAATGCTTATTTCAACTGAAATGCGCTGACATTAATTTATTTTTAATTTAAGTGACTAAGTTCACCTAACGTAATGGCAACAGCGCTCGTGCTCGTAAGCTAGTAACAGCTGTTAGCTAGTGCCAATGGCGAATTTTAGATTTGCTTGTCAACTCACTTAAGAGTTGAAATTTTCCATTTATCAAGCTTTAGTCCTATAGCTATTAACTCGTAGTATTGCATAGCATTATTATTTTTAACGAAGCACTAAAATATTAGTTTAACCTAGATTAAAATACTAATCTATATGATTGAAGTCCTCTCTCCAGCAAAACTGACACTATTAATTTCTCCAATTCTATTCAATATATTTCAACCTAACTTGGCCAGATAGTAGATAGCAACTTTTCCAAACTTTACACCAACTTTTATGCAATTCCGTGCAAGAGTAAACGTAGGAAGCCACACGTAAACTTGAAAACTCTTCACTTCTTGTTGTTGTCTTGTTCTTCTTGGCTGACACGGTTTCAGAAAAAACTACTGCACCAACCTAAAATCTGAAACATGATCTGAGCCAGAAATTTCCCTGGGCTTCAACCTTACAGGGACCACTTTTTCAATTGGTCGATCCATTCCGGAGTTACGGGACCCTAAACGATCATTTTGATTGTTTTACATTGTTTTACATTGTTTTACATTGTTTTACATTGTTTTAACCATTGTATTTAGGGAACAATGCCACTCAGCAAACTCCAGATCAATTTTTCGTGCATGCAACAATCGACTGCATGCATAAACCTTTATAGCGCGACACCATAGCCGTAAAAAGGGTACACGGATACAAACAAAAACGTCGTGTGCCGTAAAAAAAGGGGTTATATGATTGAAGTTTCATTTTACTTGTTAAGATGTACACGGATAAATATTGGTGATTTTTAATTGAAATAATCAAATGTACAATTAAGAAAATTACATCTGCTTAAGTGCTGTTGTGCTTTACCAATCATATATATTACGTAAAGCACAACAGCACTTAAACAGATCCAATTTTTTGAATTGTACATTTGATTATTTCAATTAAAAATCACCAATTTTTATCCGTGTACATTTTAACAAGTAAAATGAAACTTCAATCACATAGCCTCTTATTTTTAGGCACACTTGACTGTTTTGTAATTTATATTTCAACCTACCTAGAATTTTGTTTAATGCACAAACTAAAAGATTTCGAGATTGGTTCCAACCGCATTTGTTCTGGCTTCAAGCTGAAATACATTTCTATGGTCACATACACAATTCGTAAAAACTGCCGACACAAGGTCGATCTTTTTTTCAAATGACAATATTCAACAATATTAACATTTTTCTCGAGTGGAAGGTCACATGTCAACAACAGAAGTTCCAAACGAATCCGACATTTACCTTAATAAACATTAAGTAAATTCGAAGGGTTTTAAAGAAAATCACGTCCCATGGCTTGTAAAAGCCGGATGCAACTTTTACGAAAAAAAGATCCACGTAACTTTTCTTGGCATGCATTTTAACAAGTGGGATCCAAGTTAAATTAGCACAAAATAAGTAAATGGTATTTTTATTCATTTTAATAAACCAGCAGCCACAACGGACTACTAAAGTGAGTAGCCTGACCAAATTTCTGCATGTACGACATACAAGGGAGATCGTAGTTCCCGGAGAAGTAGCAGCTAAACAGAAAAGCATTTAAAAACGGGCTAATCTGGTACAAACCAGTAACGAACCTGAATTTAGGAAATAACCAAAGCCTTCCCACACCACGAGGGGGGAGGAAGGGGCTTTGCGTGAGTGATAAATTACGATCTTCTTTACAAATTCCATAATTCTTAATTATTTACAATTCTGTATATTACGGTTATGTGCCACTAGCTTGAACTCTACTACAATGAGAATGGCTTGGTATGTTCTAGTTGGTTCTCTACTACGTTATCATTCAAAGTCTATAGCTATTGCTGTAGGTTTGATGTGGTGCCCATGTAATAACAAAGGCAACAATGTATTAAAGAATGTGGAAATTATGTCCTAGAGCTAACTGTATGAACCCAGAAAGCTGGTAACGTATACGATTAAAACTGAACGTTGCCCATTACTGGCATTTTATTTTCAGGTTTATCAACATTGATGATATGGAAGTATCACCTGTTGTAGATTCTACTGAGGAAGCAGCCGAGACATTTGGAGACCTTAGTGCTCTAGAACTGGTGGAAGGTACTGAAGTTAATCCGGGTGTTACTCCCATCAAATGTGATTTGAGTAAGAAAAAAGGAACGACAGGTTGGTATAAAAGTTACTGTTGAGGAAAGTTATACAGTGAAACCTCTTTATAACCGTAGTCCACGGGAGTTCGGAAATAAAATGTTACATTAGGTTTATGGATGTAAACAATTACTTTTGCTTGAAGAGCCTCAAAACATCATTGTTGTTACAGGTTTATTGTTGTAAGAGGTATTGTTATAATGGTGTTTAACTGCGTGTAGAGTCTCAATTATTCACTTTCATCCGAAAATACTTCCCTTTAGTTATTGGCTAAATATAGTTTATTTTTCAGCTCAATACTAAGACCTTAAATTCACTTTTAAGACGCTTCATGAGCTCACCACTGTGTGGTGTCTCTTGCTCCTTATCCAACAGGCATTGCACCCACCCATCCCTCACTATCTTTTTTGCACTCGGCTAAGCATATCAGATGTTTTCTCACTAAAATGGTATTTCAAAATGGTAACTCGAAACTTCTGTCATGACAACGAAGTGTGCTCTCACCAAAAGACTCCCGTTCCGGCAACAGACGTCATAAGTCCAGAATGTGCTTCTTCCGGATTAATCCATATAAAATGTGTATGGCCCATTCGGAATTTGAACTTAATGCATGTGGCGTAAGAATGACTGGCAAAAGGCTTCTATTGCCTAGTGAACCGGTAATTCGGTTTCGTCCGCCTCATGTGCAAGTGAAAATGTGAAAATAGTACACCTGTTCACTCTGTTTCAAATTGGAGTTTCTTTGTTTGCCTAACATATTAACCTAATAATTTTAGCAGTACATTGTCCTTAATTAATGTCTCGCTGAAGGTTTTTAAGTTGTTTGTAGACGCCTGCTTGCATTACCATCTGCGCATGTGCAGGCCTCCTTATATAAGCGAGAGCGTGGTCGGTCTTGGCATTAATTTTTCTCCAGAGGTTCCTACGCGTCACCTCGTCTCGCGCCTTTCGGTCTGGATTTTGGATTTGGATTCTTTCGGTCATCCCCAACGATGGAAGCTGCCTTTTCGGTCAACGCTCCTACCTCGGATGCTGTGCTCTCTCCTCCTCCTATGCAGACCGCTGCGCGCCTGGCTCCTAAAGGGTCGTGCATGTCGCCAACGACGGCGACAACGACTCTACCTTACAAGACGGCCAACGTACACCACAGCCTCCCGACCTTTCGGTCTTGACAGAAGACCTATAGACAAGCTAAATCACGTTTTCGAGAAGCTAAACGGAAACTCAGAGAAGCCTCGTCTTAAGTCGGCCTTTCGGTCAACACTTCTCCACTGGATCTATCTTCTAAATCATCCCGTAGGAAACATAGTGTTACCCGCAGTGAAGCTCACGTCATTGTCGACTCCGTTTTCTGTCGCTACACCAAAAACACACAGATGCCTCCACCGTCGTGCAGATCGTCCACATGCCGGGCCAACACACGTGAATGGGTCGCATCCACGACAAGCCACGAGAGTCAAAAACGCCTTTCGCATACCTCCGACGTCGTTCCTTGCAAATGCAAACAAGCCTCCCTTTCGGTCAACACCAATGCACCGCCCTCGGCTACTCATCAACAGGATCATGCCGTACAAACGCCTCCCGCCAAACATATCCACTTCCCAGAAGATAATGCCGAAGACCTAACCATTCCCTAGGTATCACTCCTTAAAACAGTAGAAGACCCTGTTCCCAACTGTTTTCTCTATAAACCCTCTGAGTCCGCCAACGCTCCAGTTATCAACAGTGGCCTGAAGACTGGCTTCGGCATCGCCTTACGCGAAAGGAACACCAAACCACGTAGTCTCATGAGACAGTCGACAACGCTCCTCATCTACCTGCTTCGGAACGGTGGCTCCCTCCTCGGCAAAGGTGATCCCTTAACACTCGACACTGAAACGTCTGCCCCACGACCCGGCCGTGAATAAAGCTTCTTTCGGCCATACGGCGACGGAGCAACTAACCCCAAGAATTTCGACACCTACCGAGAATGCGAATTTCTTTGCAGTGAAGTCAAGATGGATTTTGGAACGGCCCTCACGATTTCCAAAAAGATTGAAGTCCCTTCTTGCGTTCTATTCGACAACAATAAATGCCTCCGTCTAAGCCTACGTGCCGCATCACAGTCCGACGTATTGAACACGGCAGTCAACCCCCTTTGTGAAAAGCTTTCGGTCGACGCAAGACCAGAAGAGATTCGCAATCTATCATCTCTAATCTCTCAACTGTTTCAAAAAGCAATCTTTGCAACCTATCACTCACTTAACTGGGCCACACGGGCTCTTTTTAACAACACACTCATCTTACAAGAAGCAGCTCTCAAGTCAGCCCACAACCTAAACGAATCCACTAAGTATCGTTTACGTAACCAACCGCTTCATGAGTCCGACACACTTTTCCGCGGCCTCATGCCAACATTTTTACCTCATCTCGACATTTCTCGTAAGCCTAAGCCCTTTCGGCAACACAAACCACCTTTTCGGTCATCCAAAGCAAGCAAATTCCAGGGCTCTCGCTCCCCGCCCGAGAATCCATCCAACTCGGCGAGCACCCCACGCAACGACGGCTCATCCAACAAGCCCCAGCCCTTTCGGTCTGACCGTCAACCCCGCTCCCGCTCAAACCAACGACACAGCCAAAAGCGCGCAGCGACTCCTGACCGCTGCAGCTGATGCAGCTCCAACAGCAAGCAATGACTATCACCATCTCTCTCGCTTCCCAGGCGGGGCAAGACTCCGCCAATTTTACCCGGCCTGGGAAACGCTTCCCTGCAACTCTCAAGTCCTTTCGGTCATCAAAGACAGCTTTCGGCCAACCTTCATTTCAAAACAACCGCTTGCCAGGAGCCCTCCATGGCACTTCACGACTCCAGTCTCAGATTCCCTCTCACTCCACTTCTAGCAAAGAAACCAATAATCAAATGCCAAAACCCGGGACCGGGTTTCTACAGTGCCATTTTCGCACGCCCAAAGAAGTCAGGGGGTCAAAGACTCAGAAACAAATTCATCGACAATCCCTACTTCATACTGGAAACCCTAGACACCATTCGCCTCTCCTTCAAGCAAAACGACTGGACAATATCGATAGTTCTCGAAGATGCCTATCTACACATCCCTCTCCATGCAGCGTCAACAAAATTCTTCCGCTTCATCTACAACAACCAAGTTTACGAATTCCGCTGTCTTCCTTTCGGTTTAAACGCAGCACCAAGAGTTTTCATCATGGTTTTAAAGCCAATGCTAGCCCATCTCCATCAACAACAAATCAAAGCAAGTGCATATCTTGATGACTGCGCCTTACACAACCAGAACCGCCATCGTCTCCTACAAGACCGGGACTTCACAATCAACCTTCTAAACCGCCTGGGCTTCGGAGTAAATTACCCCAAATCACGTCTCGACCCACAACAGGAATTCACGTTTCTGGGCACCTCTTTCAATCTCTTGTCGGCCCAAATCTCTCCATCACTCAACGACCTACGACCTCCTTCGAGTCCTTTGACACATACGTCAGTTCCAACACCAACAAGCCTGCTCCCTCCGGGAATTAATCTCCCTTATCGGGAAAATGGATTCGATTGCAGCTCTCATCCCCTACGGCTGTTGGATGGTAAGACCATTTCATCACCACCGAATCGGCAATTGGTCAAATCCGTCTCTAAACCCGGACCATCCGTACCTTTTAACGAAGATTTTCCTCACAACATCCTCCTTTGGTGGACAGACATCACGAATCTCACCAAAACAGTTCCACTCCACGAGCCCTCCCCCAACCACATCATCTTCACGGACGCCTCAAAACGGTAGGGGAGCCCACTTAAAACAACCTGGAAACATCAGGCACCTGGCAGAAACCAAACAGCAACACATCAACTTTCTCGAACTAAAAGCAATCTTCCTTGCCCTCCATCACTTTCTGCCGTTCATCAAAAACCAAGTAGTTCAAATCCAAGCCAACAACACCACGGCCCTAGCCTACATAAGGAAAGACGGTGGAACAAAATCCAGACAACTCCACAACCTAACTTCCGAAATTCTCAACCTCTGCATCTAAAACAACATCACGTTGCTTCCCCTCCACATCCCAGGGAACAGGAACGTCATTGCAGACTCTTTCCCGTCGCTCCCCACCCGCGGGGGAATGGTGGCTCAAGAAGTCCATCTGCGAATATCTCTTCGTAACGTGCGGCACACCTACGATCGACCTATTCGCCATGAGGCACAATGCCAGACTTCCCCACTACATCAGTGCCCTGAATACAGTCGATTCCCTGACGTACGCATATCTGTTCCCACCATTCAAACTACTTCCACAGGTGCTACAGAAAGCAGACGAAAGCCAAAGCCTCCTCAAAACCCCCTTCTGGCCATCAGCTCCATTGTTTCCACACCTGTTGTTTCTTCTGGTCGACACTCCAAGATGCCTTCCTCATCTTCCAGATCTCCTATCTCAACAAAAAGGCTCGAAATTACACCCAAACCTCCCAAACCTAAACGTCCTTGCGTGGCTACTATCATCAAACTCCTCAAGAAGGCAGGAATTCATAAAGACAATGCCTCCCAAATTACCTCGAAAGCCACAAGGGACTCAACGAACAAAATGCATGACAGTCACTGGTCCAAATGCTTTCATTGGTGCAACACAAGGGAAATCAATCCAATTAATCCCTCTTTACCCGAATTATTGAGATTCTTCACTGACCTTTTTGAAATTGACAAGCTCAAAGAATCAACAATTCTCGTGTACCGCTCAGCTCTAAACTCAGTCTTTAAGGCAGCCAGCAAGACCAACCTTCTGAAGGACTACCGCATCTCTGCCCTTCTCCGCTCCTTTGAAAACGACCGACGATCCACTAGACGTGTCGTCACGGATTGGGATCTATCCGTCGTCCTACAATCTCTAATGGAAGCACCTTATGAACCTATGCAGAACAGCTCCCTTCACCTCCTAACCAGGAATCTGTCTTCCTCGTGACACTAGCCGCCAGCGCCCGCTGCTCTGAAATTCAAGCACTTTCAGCGGATCCAGCCTACTGGCTCTTCGGCCCCAATTTCTCTTCAGTAACTATCCAAGATCAGGATTCCGAGCCAAAATCCCAAAACCCTCGGAACCCCCAAAACCCATTACCTTCCCAGCTCTGACAAACCAAACAGGCGATGAACCAAAACGCCTACTATGCCCTATTCGAGCGCTCTGCTTCTATCTCACAAGAAGTCAACACGAAGACATTCGCAGAGGCAGAAACCAACTATTCGCTCCCGTTGACGTTGAAACAGGAGAGACTTCAGCCGCCATGATCTCCCAATGGATTAAGAGAACAATCGACGTAGCATACGACAAGGCCAACTTAAGCAGAGAGACCAACAGCACACGAGGTCCGAGCAATTTCCACTTCATGGGCTCACCACAACGCATTCCCATAGAAGAAATTCTACAAGCCGCATCCTGGCGTCACTCAACATTTACCTCTCACTACCTGAGGAGCATGTCAAGAGAAGAAAAGGGACTGCACCGGCTGGGACCAATCGTCGCGGCCAGGATTGTGGTCAAGGCCCCTTAAGCACGTTCAGAACGAAGCAGAAGCAAGCCATCCCAGATGGAAGCAAGCCACCATGCAGAAGGAAGCAAGAATTCTCATAAAACGACGGTCCTTTTCAGGGCCACCAAACCCTACAAAAAAGATCCAAATTCCTGTTTCATCACTCTGTTCTGAATAAAGTGCAAATTTTTTTAAGAAAATTTTGGGGGAAGCTTGCTTGCAACCTGAGGCACCCCGTCAGGTCGGTGCCTCCCACCATTTTTTGACGAGGTCTGCTGATAATGCTAAAATTATTAGGTTAATATGTTTGGCAAACAAAGAAAGAACATTTGCCGGGCCGGCTAAAAATGGTTTTTTTGCCTAAACATGCTTGACCTAAGCCCGCCCTGCCTCCCCTCTCGAGTCACCGCCTGACAGATTAAGAGGAAAATAAATGCAGAGACCGACCACGCTCTCGCTTGTATAAGGAGGCCTGCGCATGCACAGAGGGTAATGCAAGCAGGCGTCTACAACTTAAAAACCTCCACCGAGACATTAATTGACGACAATGTAATGCTAAATTTATCAGGTTAAGTATGTTTAGGCAAAAAAGAAACCATCTTTAGCCAGCCCAGCTGGGGGCCGGAAAAGTGTTCTTTCTTGTTGCTGGAAAAAATTCATAACCTGTTAATTTTGGCATTAGCTCCTCGGAACGTTACGTTTCCCTGAACGTTTTTTGGTGTCTTGTAGCCGCCGGTGCCGTAAACCGTCTGCGCAATTCCACTTTACAGCCCTCCTCTATAGAAGTGCATTCGTTCGTCAGTTTTCCTCCAGACGATCTCCACGCCACTTCGCTTCCCGACTTTCGTCTGAAAATCTTCTAGCCGTTCCAAAGGAAGGATGCCTGAGTTACCGCCCGTCGAGGACCACGAGACCCCTCTCCTGCCCTGACTGTGCATGTTGTCGTCGCTGATGCCGAGGTTCCAGCGCCAATCCCACCGCATCGTCCAATGAACCTCCAAACGCGAATGAAGAGACTGCGAATACAACGGCCACTTCCACCTTTCCGCCCGCCCAGCTTCGCACGCGTCCAGTTTTGACCTTTGAAGCTGACTTGCAGGCAGCCTAGGTTAGTTATGAAGAGCTCAAGCGACAACGAAAACCAATGCTTGCTGAAGCTGTGCATTTGCCCAAAGGACCCCTTAAATTATCGTCCCATTCGTCCCGTACCGGCCGCTTCACTTCTTGAGATTGATGTGCGGCTCCTGTTCCATGATGGTATCAGCCTTGACTCTGCATCATTGCTCAATCAACAAGTCACGAATGCAATGAATCCACCAAATGACGCTCCGCCCATTCATCACATTTTTTTTCTGGATGATCCAGCGAATGACGATCCGATGACCATTTCACTTGCTGTCCTTCTAAAGACAGTTGAAGAGGTAGTACCTGTTTCCTGTACAAACCTTCCAAAACAACTGATGCTCCAATCATCAACTGAGGCCTTTAACCAGGGTTTGGATTTGCACTCCGTGATAGAAACGTCAAACAACACAACGTTCTTGGCCAGCCGACCACCGTTTTGACCTGCCTACTACGCAACGGTGGCGCCATCGGGGGACGCGGAGAGCCACTAGAACTGGCCAAGGAACTGCCGCCACCCAGACCGAGGACGGCGCAATCATCGGCATTGGCATTCCTCACCTCCGAAATGAAAATGGACTTTGGAACCACCCTCCACATACCAAAGGAAGTGGAAATTCCAACATTCTTCCTTCAGGGTAATGACAGATGCATTTGCCTCGGACTCAGAGCTGCATCACAAGCCGATGTCCTGAATACTGCGGTAAATGCCCGATGCGAGAAACTCGCGTCCTCTCCTTCCCCTGCGTCTGTTAAGGAATTATCCAGCCTAATCTCGCAACTCTTCCTGAAGCCATGCTTTGCTACCATGCGATGAATTGGATCACAAGGGTTCTTTTCAGCAAGCTGCTGATGCGTGACATTGTCTAAACGCCTGAGATAATATAAGCGACTCCACCAAATTCAAGCTGCGTAACCTGCCAATTCATGAAAGTGTCATTTTTTTCCGTGGTAATATCCCGACTTTCGCCCTCTACCTCGATGTGTCACGAAAACCCGAAGCCAACAACAAGGTCAACAGAAATTCCACCTCAAGCCTTTCAACAAGCCTTTTCTAGGTAGGCAACCGAAATAGCGAAAATTGGCCCAAACCCAAGCTTCAATCCCCGACGAATGGAAGCCACCGACCTGACGGAGAACAACCTTTTCGGACCAACCAGCCTTCCTGTGCATTCGGCAATAAAACGAGGTCGCAACGACAGGTAAAACTACACCTGTCATCCCCAGGTAGGAAAAGCAACTCAAGACGTGATCAATGAAACCATTCGTCTACCATACCTCCCGGTCGGTGCTCGCCTGCACTCATCCTTCTCGAATGGAGGAAACGAACGAACAATCTGCAAGTCCTTTCCATAATACAAGACGGCTTTCGCCCATCACCAAAACCGCCTCTCGCTCATTCGCCCCCCTGACACATTCGCCTCGTCCAACTCCACAGCTTTCGGAAGAAATTCAAGAACTACTAAGAAAGAATGCAATCCACGAATGCCACCCTCCTTTCGGCCTGGGGTTTTACAGCAATGCTTTCCTCCGTCCCAAGAAATGGGGAGAACGGATGATCCTTAACCTCAAACCTCTCAACCAATTCTTGGAAAACCAACACTTCAAGATGGAAACTTTTAGAGACAGTCAGCCATTCCCTAAATCCCAATGACTGGACTGGACTGTATCAATGGACTTAGAAGATGCCTATCTTCATGTACCTCTGCACGCATCTGTCTAAAACCTCTTCCGATTCATGTATCAAAACAGAGTCTACCAGTTTCGCTGTCTTCCATTCGGATTGAATGCTGCACCAAGAATCTTCACTCTTGTATTGAAACCCATTTTGGCCCACTTTCACCAACAAGTAATAGAAGCGAGTGCCTACCTCGACGACTGGATCCTCAACGACCAAAATCAATCAACGTTGATCGACAACAGAGATTACACCATCAGCCTACTCAACCACTTAGGCTTCGGAGTAAACCCCAAGAAATCGAGATTACAACCTTCACAGGAATTTGTCTTAAGCGTCTCATTCAACCTTAAATCTGCAACCGCGATGCCATCCCCGGACAGAATAGAAGATTTGATTTATACCGATTACCCAATGCTTTTCTCTCTCTGTAATTATCACCGTTTCCTTATGTGGGAGAATGATCGCAGAGATTGAAACGACACGATTCCAATATTCATTTTGAATATTCTACGAGGGTACTTGGTCCCGATTTACCCTTTTTCAGGTTTTATGAAAAAATTGTCTGTCTCACCTCTGGGGGCAAAAGGTTAACCCTGTCGTTAAAAGGTTGCTGGGTACAAGCCATAAAACCTTCCAGTGTCAGAATATTTTATGCAAGTTGTCTGGTGCACCTTAAACCAGTCCAGTGCTAATCTGTTTACTTTAAATACAGCTTATGATTTCACATGCGCTCATAGTACCTTTCCAACCCTTATCGCAAACTTAAGGTCCTGGAGAGTGCGTCCCGAGTTTATTTTTTAGATGTTTTCCTGGATAAAAAAAATTAACATTCTGTGCACAGCTGACTGATTAGAGCATTGTGTCGAGATTATATCATTTAATAGTTAACAGTTACAAAAACAGAACTTGTACTTTTGTTTTGCTTAACCCTTTTGGGCCTAAGCCACTTTTTCAATTCCCGTGCGAAAAAGCCTACGGCTGCAACATGGCTGCCATGAACAAGTTGCATGCCTCACGAATATTAATTGTAATAAAAAAACTATGCGGTCTAGGAGTATAAAAATTATATTGTAAATTATTGACCTGAAATATAATTGGGACCATCGTCCTACGTTTTCATTATTTAAAAAAATCCTGAAGTTCGACTACGTGAACAGCGATAACGAAAGTTTCAACTTACAGTACTCAGAATGATAACATCCACTCGATATTCATCCGTCACAACGCGTGTTATTACTTCCGAAATCAGTATTTTATGTTTTATTACCGTAAAAATAGTTTAAAGTTGCTTTATTTTTTCGAGATTCACGATCGATTACAGCTCACTACCAAATCGTTGCCGGACGCCATAATGACCGGCTGCCCGCAATGCGACGCACTGCTGCTGGCTCCAATGGCTGCGACCTTGACTCGCCTCGCGTGACGTCACTCGCGAATGGCCGAAGAGTCACGTGCCGCGAACGAGCCAATCAGCGCTCGCGATAGCTCGCGAGGCCGAAGCGTTTGAACAATGGTCGTTGAAACTGGACATTTCATTGGAGGAATACAGGCAGTGATGTTGGAGTTGATGACGTCATTTTTCGCGGGCCAGAAAATTAAGAATCCCCTCTCTCGAACGCGACCAAGATGGCGGCTGTACGTTGCGTCGTTCCGGAGATACGATCGTTTGAACCAAGGGCTATTTTCAGCATATAAACGCAATTTCACGTCCATTTTGGCGACGATGCCAACAATAACATTGACTTAAGGTAATAAACGATGATATTAAATTAAATTAACCTAAATAAACCGAAAATATACTTTCCAAATTACGTAATTCAATCGGAGTTACGCCTGCTATGTACGCAATAGGAATTTTTTTTTAACAGGGCGTAGAACTCGGCTGAACCGGGCTAACGATACGTCATCATGTCGGCTTTTTCGCAGTGGAATTGCGATGACGATATATCGTCGCGTAGGCCTAAAAGGGTTAAATTTAAACAAATGCTGTACGAAAATACAGCTCACGCAGTGCAGACCGCAAACTTTTTCATTTCTGGAAAACTAGTGTTCTAGTTGCCGTCATGAAAATATCCACTACCTGTAAATTTCTGCATTCGGTTCCTGGATGCTCTGTTAACCCTAGCGGATTTTAAACTCTTACAATCTGCCCAGCTCAGGGACCCATCTACGCATTGTGCACATGCGCTGACCCTCCATAATTGGTGTTACGGCGTTAACCAGCCATCTCTTTTCCTCCAGCCTCCGGCCAGACCACACCACCGCTGTTATCCACTCCATCTTTGGCTTTCGCTTTTGCTCGAAAATTCTTTCGCTTGTTAGAATATCCTTCATCCTGACCTCCATACGAAGATAAGACAATCTTTCACTTGCAGCACGCTACCAACAATGCTCTGCCGTCTTCTTCACGACAACCACCGGTTGCCGCCTACAGTCTTACTGAACGTCATCACAAGTTTCCAGACTAACCACTGCATGAATCGTCATCGTTTCTTTCGTCTGTACCAATCGACCCATTTAGTGATCTTACTGACAGATCATTCTTTCCACCATCTTTTGCCCTGTCTTGGATTGACTTGCATCCACGCACTCCACGAAAGAAGATTGATTTTGCTTCATTCTTCGTGACTTATGTAGTCCGCCCGTTGAGCCGCCTCCTCACGGCAGTCAATCAAGCTTTCTCCTGACTAACCATCGTCCGCAACCACCGCCAACCGGCTCCCTCCATCGTTGCTAAGCGGACATCGCCTGTCGCTGTCTGCCCTTGCCATGCATCGTCACCTTTTTGGCCGACCCCTACCGTCCATCAACCCGCTGCTCCAAACACTTCCCGACTCAACCCGGAATCCACCGAGATGGCCACCAGTTTTCCAGCCCTACGACATGACCTCCATCGGCTGTTCTCATCGTCTCGCATCCGCTCCATTATGCCTGCCGTCCCTCGCTTCGTGCCGTCAAGCCTGCTGCCTATCACTTTCACCTATCAAACCGACCATCACTACAACCCATGCCTTGACTCCACGCAGTCTGCGGCCCTTCTCCAGCTGTTTACGGTCACGCCATCCCAGTTAACTGCCACCTGCCCTTACCGATTGCTGTCCATCGTTGCTGCCTTTTGTCACCAACCGTCTGCGACTGCAATTCCCGCTTCAACCATCAAGCTGATACTCACGTCTTCTCTTGCTGCCTTCTGTCCTTCTCTGACCATAATTTGCAGCTCTTCCCAACCACCGACCTTCATTTGCGGCTCCTTCAACCCCACCTCCCAACCGTCGTTCTGCCACTCCTTATCGAACTTGTCGCTAACCGTCCATTGAAGCCTGATCTTTCGTCACTGCATTTTTTCCGGACCAGCGTTCTTCTCAATCAATCATCCCTGCTAGCCTACTCAGTGAAGCGGCCGAAGCTACGACTCTCGAGGTGCTTGTAGCCTCGCCGACATCAAGATGGTTTTGACCTTTAAATTTCTAGTTGGGCTAGCTGTTTTTACTTTCCAGGAAACAGCATACATGTACTACTGGCCCAGTATGGGTAACAGAGTCATTGGTCCTAAATGTAGGCTAACTAGACAACTTTAAAGGGGGGTATTCGCTGCCACCAGGTCGGGGATTAATTGCAGTCCTGAGTTTAAATAAAAAGTGGTTTTCTTAGTTGAATTAACTCTAGCAATTAATCTTACTAGTACACAACTGACGTTTCACAAACTCTTGATTTATTAGAAGGCAGTTAAATATAAAAACAAGTATTTACATTTCCGACTAGTATCAACAAGAAGGCTTTAAATTAAAGCAACACAAATTTTACATTTAAAATTCAACACAAATTTACATTTAAATTCAGTTTCAACCTCTACATGCTATATGCAAAGAACAACAATTTCGAAGAGAAATTCCAGCCGGGAGCTCGCAAGAACCCGCTATTAAGTGCAAACCTCGGGAATTACACAAAATACTACCAGACTATGTTTTCTAAGTGCGACTTAGAATCAAATCTGCCTTTTTAGGATTTGTTACCTTTAAGTTACAAAAACTCTGCCAATCAACAAAAACACTTACATGAGTTTGGGCAACTAGCCATTGAAGTCACTGCTTCTGCAAACCTAATTGGTTTAAGTGATCATTTTTGTGTTAGAGTAAATTCATACTACAAACAAGAAAAAAAAGCTGGTTTTTAGAAAGGGACCGTGAATCCTGACGTTATGGGGGTGGGGGACCAAGAATGCCGATAATAGCATCACCTCCCATAAATCTCAAAGCTTAGGTTAAATTAAAACTATAATTTTGAATGGGGGTTTCCAAAAATTAAATTTTCTAAAATAACCCTAGTATAATATGATAATTGATTGTTGAAAACAGATTGTTACGCACAATTTCAGAATCAAAATACTGTACCAGTATTCTTGCAAAATTTCAACAGACCGACGACGTCTGTCTTCATCAGGTCTGTCTTCATCGTCGGTCTGTTGAAAATTTGCAAGAATACTGGTACAGTATTTTGATTTTGAAATTGTGCGTAACAATCTGTTTTCAACAAAAAATTATCAAGAATGACGAACTTTCAGAGTAGAAGCCGTTATGGAATTTTCAAAGTATAATACGAACCACTACCTTTGCCCGGCATGGCAACAATCGGACAGGGGACATCTCTGTTGCCGACTGGCATAGCTACTACTGGCTTGAGATCTGTTGAGCGTGTGCTGATTGAGGGGAGCTGGGTCTTTTTATACAAACAAGGAGGATTCTCGCGACCAAAGCGTGGACACCGAGGAGAGCTACGGGGGTCTGATTGGTGGAGGGCTTGGAGAACAATGGAAAAGTCGGCAGAGCAAAGGGTTTGGGAGACGAGCTGTTTGGAGTGACTGGGGCATGGAAAAATAGGCCTTTTTGAGTGCAAAACAAAGGAACATTCGGATTTAAAAGCTTGTAGTGTGGCTTTTGCAATGAGTAAACCATTGCTGCTAAATTAAACAATCATTTAAAAATGGTAAACAACGAAGTTACACATCGCTACTAGGGGGGGGGGGGGACTTGAAGTATTGTTCAGAACTTTGCTGTTTAATAGAAGGAATTGCTCAGAGCTATTTGAATTGTTTTTAACAGAAGGAATGCCAGTTTTGTTTACTTTAGGAATGGTAGCTACAGTCGGAGTGCACAAGATTTTATTTGCAACAAAACAAAAAACGTGTCCGGTAAAATTTGTAGCAACTGTTGCCTTAAGCTCCGGTAGTGGTGATGGCAAAAGATTACGTTAAATATTATAAAAAGAAAAAGGTTTAAATGTACCAGCGAATGCTAAAACGCATTTAAATGATTTTAGGATCATTTGCAGCCGCAGATAATTGGTTTGGGATGTCAGACATTTCTCAAATATATTCAAATGAGGTCAAGTACCTTCGTAGAGGAAGCCCGTCCTATCAAACACTAAGCTAATGTGTTTGGCTTTATGCCTAATGAACAAAAATAAAAGAAAATAAGTACAATTTTTACAAGGTGGAAAAATGGCGTCTCGTGCGTTACGTGAGTTACGGCTCATTTTCGTGCGTTTTTCAAAAGGCTGTAGTTTAATTTCTGGATGGAATTTTCAAGATCTGTTTCCGGGGAAATGCAGATAAAGTTCGTGGCTATTAAGAGCTTCAAAGTTGAGACGGATCGGTCCATTTTTCGTGGAGTTACAGGTGGTTGAACTTTGTGGTGTTTTCACGGCACCATAGCGCAGAGAAAAAAAAACTGTTGGTTGCCGTAAACGAAAATACCCTGAGTTTTTTGATAGTTGAGCAGAGGTCGCCTCTCAAATCTAGTGAAGAACCGTGCCTTCTTTACATCAGCAATTCTAAGCCTGCTGTCCTTCATCTTGCGTCTGCATCTGTCACGCAAACCTTCCACCGTCCATTGAAGCCTGCCGCCCCTCGGAACCCTCGTCCATTGAAGTTGGCCGTCCCTCGAAACCCTCGTTCATTGAAGTCTAATGTGCCTCGTCTTTCGTCGCACCGTTTTTTCTGAACCTACGGTCTTCTAAACCATCTCTGCTTGCTTGCACAGCAATTCTAACCTGATGTCTTTCATCTTGCATCAACAACTAACAAGCTAACCTATCGACGTGCCTGCTGTCCCTCACCTATGTCGTTGCAGCCAATTCTGACCAACACCCTTTTCTACTGCTGTCCCTCGCCTATGGTTGTTCATTGACAGAATGGTTACATCTCGCAGGTATTTTGATCGGTTTTATTTCCACCTTTTCATAACAACTGAAATTATAATGCAATGACCTCTTTTGTACCTCTTATTTGTTTAAGCTTTTGGCCCATCCCTTATGTGAAGCACTTTAGCTAGCCCACTACATTGCAGTTCGTTAGTGCACCACCACCTACTTCTGGCACTTGGTCCCAACCTCTGCCTTTTTGTCTCCAATGTAATGGCTGTAAAACAAACGGCACGATATTCCGAGCTCTATAGTTTGCTGCTGTCTTAGTGAGTTGAATTAATATGTCGCCACTGACTGTCTTTACTGCCTCTTCAGGTGGCATTCTACCTGGAAAACCGGGCAAGTTCAGGGACTTTTTTAAGACTACACAGACCCCTTTGGCCGAAGTAATTTGGGTCCCACGTGTTGCCTGCTTTTCAGATTTGTTCCGTTTACGCCATTCCCACTTTCACCAGTCTCTGTTAAGGAAACGCATTTTCTTGATCAAACATAGGAATGTAATATCCTCAAAACAAATAAAAAATACTTAAATAAAAAAAAACACACCAGGGAAATTTGTCTGATTTGGTTTGGAAAACTTTGATAAGTCATGGATTTGCATCATGAGGTGTTAAACGCCATCATGCTCGTGATTCATCCTTTGCTGTCTGCTGCCCCTCAACAGCTTTGCTGATCTTCACTCATCGCCAGCTGCTGTCTCTCTTCGTTTTCTACTGCAGTGTTTTTGGACTTCCTTCCTTCCACCTGCTGCCCCTGCTAACAAGGTTGCTGTATCATCCACTCTTTGTTCTTCCTCAACCTAACTTGCATGCCCACAGACCTTCGATCGTCGTGTCAGCTGTCCCTCGCCAAAGGTTGTCATTCACTGTATGGGTACAACAAGCTGGCAACTGGTTAGACTACATGACTCAAAAAAAAAAACCCTACATCTATTGCACCAACTCAGCCATTCTCTAACCCATTCCAACAACTATGGTTCTTGGGCAAAATCAACTCGGCTAGGTTTATTATGCCAACATTGAAAGTGCTTCACCTTCTTCACACAGTCACTTCTCCCCAAACAGTCAAGTGACAGCGTGCACTCCACAGGATTTAGAATGGTATGGTCGTGACAAATCTTGGTGAATTAGGCCTAGCCCACGTTCACTTCTTCTAACTCATTTAAGCTGCCTGTTCTGTGTGTGCATCATACCACTCAACACAGGCTTCACAGCTCTTTCGGAACAACGCCCTGTCAGCTCGCAATCTCTCGCCTATTAAATTTGCAACCTGATGCCTGCATCTTCCGCTGCCAGCTTTCCCTCGGCAATTTTCCTGGCAGGTCTGCTAAACTTCGGCTCTCTTTCACCCTGAATCATTGCAGCTCTTTGGGACCTGCATCCTCCGACCAAGTCAAGTCTGAATTGTTACATCCCTTAGCTAACCCTTACGAAAAAGATGTATACACATGAGTATACCTTAGGGTATACCTCAGTGTATATTCCTGCTGTATACTCGCAAAGTATACCATTGGGTATACCATTTTTGAAATACCTGTGTATACAACCAAGGTGCACCCAAATGTATACACTGAAGTATACCAAAGTATATACCTCAGTATATAAAAAATGGACACACTATATCCAAGGTATACCTGATACGTATACTCAATAGTATACCGCTTGGACAGAGGTATATAAACAAATGGTATATACTTCTTCGGTATACCCAAAGTGGGGGTATACTTGAGGTATACCCAGCATCTATACCTCGAGTACACCCATGGTGTCTACTTTGGGTATACCCAAGGTCTGTACCTGAATGTACACCTAGAGTGTACCAACATATACTCGAGCTGTATACCCAAGGTGTATACCTTTGGCACAACTTGAAGTATACCTCAGGTATACATTAAATTAAGGTATAATCAAGTATGGTATACACCTCAGGTATACGCAAGGCGTATATCACGGGTCCCTTGAGTTACCCTTAAGTATACCCAAGGTATACACCTTGATTGTATACCTTGGGTATATCTTACTTAATTATACCTGAACTTAATGTATAGCTTAAGTATACCTCAAATTGTACCAAAAGTATACCTTGGGTATACACCTCGGTATATGTAGGAATGCTGCAGGTGTACAATATGGTACAAACCTTGGGTATACCTGAGATAAACATTTAGATGTACATGAGGTATACACATTGGGATTACCTCAGTATTACCCCCACTCTGGGTATACTCAAGTAGTAGTAGTAGCACGATTATCGTTAATTTTATAATAGGCTATCGCGCAAAAACTTTATCATATGATACTTTTTCATATTGAATTTCAGCGAACTGACGAGCGTAATAAAGTAGTAAAATTACTGGTAGGGTTGTTCATGTTCGGTGAAGTTCATAGGAATGTCCGCTTGTGTTTGAGCGACCAGGCAGTCGAAACTGAGTCATATTGTCTAGTCCTATTTTACGAGAACCTATTTTTTAATACCACTTTATTTTGCTTTACTTTTACCCATGTAGGCCAAGCAGCCAACTGTAGCATGACACGCATACATAACTTAGCGTGAGTTCTGGTGGCATGTCATAGCGTAAAATGCAAACGTATTATTCCATGTGAAATCACTGATAGGATTTGGGGAGGCTTCTTCTTGGGGTTAACACCATTGGCTAGCTTTCATTAAAGAAACGAACGGTCGAATTTCTACTACGAGAGCTCATTATAACTCGCGATAAAACCACTAAAGCACAAAACGCTCAGTGTCATAAGATCAGAATCACCACTATACTGCTAATTTTCGCTAGTCCATCCACACGTACTCTTCAGGCAATTTGACGAATTTGGAAAATCCTGGCTCACATCTTGTCTCGTATCTTATTTTAAAATGTCGTAGCGCTTACTTAGAAATACGGGAATTATCTTCGTAGCAATCGTTTACGCACAATTTCAAATAAATAAAAGATATCAAGATTGACATTTTCGACTGTCAATTCTCTGGAGATATTGGGGCTTCAGTCTTCTTCAGGCAAAACCAGAAATTTCACTCTACTATGTCATGTTCGACGTCTGCTTTTCGAATCGGCATTCGAGCGTAGCCCCAACCACTTGCAAGGCCGGTTTTCCACCTCTCGCGCAGCTCATCAATAAACTCGCTATGGAGCAGAAACTGTATTCCAGGATTAGATGGTCCCTGGATATTCATCAGTTCAACCTTCTCTCAGCTGTGATGTTGAATAGCCAGGGACTCCAGCCTCCTCAGATGCACATGACGGTGAGACGCGCAAAGGAATTTGCTGCCATATCAAACAGCACATGGCAGAGACCAGGAGTAGAATGACAACAAATGGCATCGCAGTGCACCAGAACATCAACTGGGAAGGCGCTGAAACCCTCCTTGAGTCAAACTCAAACAGCGATGTGCATCAGAGAAG
This sequence comes from Lithobius niger, assembly GCA_023313725.1. NCBI lineage: Eukaryota > Metazoa > Arthropoda > Chilopoda > Lithobiomorpha > Lithobiidae > Lithobius > Lithobius niger. Next base: position 9,878 of record JAHWFP010259295.1, on the reverse strand, counting down.
CCTGGAGTCCCTGGCTATTCAACACCACATGCGAGAGAAGGTTGAAATGATGAATATCCAGGGACCATCCAATCCTGGAATAAAGTTTCTGCTTCGTAGCGAGTTTAATGATGAGCTGCGCGAGAGGTGGAAAACCGGCCTTGCAAGTGGTGGAGGCTACGCTAGAACGCCGATTCGAAAAGTAGAAGATCGTAACGATGATCAAACATGACATAGTGGAGTGAAATTTGTTTTTTTGCCTGAAGAAGACTGAAGCCCTAATATCTCCAGAGAATTGACAGTCGAAAATGTCAATCTTGATATCTTTTATTTAAGTCTCGTATCTTTCGAAATTGGTGGTTGTTGATGCTGTGGCCTACTGCATCTATATTCCAATGCTGTAGCAGACACTCGAGCTGTGTGGATGGACTATCGAAAATTACCAAATAGTGGTGGTTCTGACCATTTTGTTCTGCAGTGGTTTTTATCGCAAGTATCTAGCTTTTTTTTTTAATTATATCTACTGAAATGTAAATTTCTCATAAAATTGAAATATAAAAAAAATTAGATGGTAGCCTTGTGAATATTACAGGTTAATCTTCCTCAAATTTGGTTTGGTATAACTGTTGCCGAATTTTTATTTTAAAATTTAAAAAATACTGTAGGCCTACTCCATTTCCCGTGTTTTCCATAGTAAATTCCTTATTGTTTTTCCTAAGACTAGGATGCTAAATTAAACCAATTTGCTACAGCCTGAAAGCTGGAAATATGTACAGCTTTGGGGATTTTGTGTAAACCATAAGGACAAGAAAGGACAAGTTTTTAATTTACGAAATAGGATTAATTCCAAATTCTTCGTTCTAGTATTCACGAAATTCAATCATCTCTCCAACTTGGGACAACCACTGGCTTTTGAAAATAAAAAAAAATTAGTTTCTTCGGCATACCTTACTGAAAATTAAAGCAGCTTAACAGAGTTGTGAACATTTAATATTAAATAACTGGTCAAAACCCATACTTTTTTAAAGTTTAGTTGTCTTGTGAACAATGTAATGTAGGTCCTACACCTACAAGACAGACATGAACATGGAGGTAGGGGTAGCAGGGCCATAGCCTGGCGACTGGGAGAGGGAAATGGGGCAGCTACTCCCCATCATCCAAGAAGACACAAAGTAGGCAAAATCAAGCAGTCAATTTAGCAAACTCGGATATTTTTTCACCACAAATTCCCGTTTCCATGAATAGGAGGTTTATGTCACTCCCAACACAAGGCACGGCAAAGTATTTCCATGAGAACTGGTTAATTCCATTACCATCATTCAGTCACTAAATACAGATGCAAACCTATTTACGTTGTCTTTTGGATTTATATGTCAGATTACCTGAGCGGGTAATCGATCCCAGACCTTTGAAACCAAAGGCCGAGATCCTACCGCTGAGCCATACTGACACGGCCTTTTTTTTTAAAGGAAACATCTATAGGCTGTAACACCTAAATTTCACTTCGTCCAAGTTTAATTCAAATGTTACAGCACAAATTCCCCCGGGTTCAATCTTAATTTGTCGAGACCAAGAATTCATTTACACAAGCAAATAACAGTAACAATAAATAGACATTTATTTCATAAATTCCTAGCATGTTAGTACTCGTTATATTTGCCCCTAGTAGGCTACACCAAAAGCTGTTAATAGCTTTGATTGAATTCAAGAAATTAAATTCAGTCGGCAAATTAAATTCATCAATAAATAGTAATTCGCCATAGGCTATAAATAGGCTATATAAATAATTTAGTAAATAGGCTAATCTTCTTTCTCCACAAAAAGGTTGATAAAACCTGAGGTTTATCTAGAATTACCTTCTTAAGTGTACTTTAATATTTCGCAAAATATAACCCAACCTCTGCTTTTCTTAAAGTTCCTCCCGGCTTAATTTTTGCTAAGTGATAAGCCTTTGAGCAGAGAAAAATATATATCGTTTAAATCCACAAGGAGCTCAGCATCCTTTTACCCTGGATTAATTGTGCTATTCGGAGAAAAAGTACCCAATATTGCAATTATTCTTCCTTATTCCATACTATAGGAATAGCAAACAAATAAATACATGTAAATACAAATCATATGACACTAATTCGGTTTTTCTGGCTGGCGTATTGGCGCATAATAAATTCAAATTTCGGACAGTTAGATGCAGCATTTCTTATAGTTTTAGTGTACTCACGGACCAAGCGAAGGATTGAAGGTCGAAACCACGGTGTCGGACAAAGTTCAATAACTCAAAACGGGCCTCATAATCAACAGGTGGACGAACGAGATGGAACGATGATGGCATAAACTTCAACGCTGTTGTAAATGAGAATCAGTTCCATTTTTTTCTTTGTTTCGGATAACTTTGTCACGATGAAATTCCTCGCTGCTTCGTTAGTAGAAGACTAGAACTGCTTCTAGACGTTCAGGATAAACGGCTGCCATTTCCCTCCGACATTGACGTGCTTCCATCGAAACGCAAGCAACCTCACTCGTCATGGCGTCGTTCGGCATCACGTCCTTCTTCAAGCATGTTCCCCAGCATGGCTCATGTAACCAGTTGTAGACCAACAGGATGGACTATGAAGCAATTGGGAGAGGCCACTTCCCGAATTTACGACGACGGACCATCGAAATTTGCTTCATCACCAACGAAAATGCAGACCAGAAATAACACGATTGCCACTCGTTACGCACATTTTGTAAAAAACGCCATCAAACGTCAACGATTCCCAATGCCACCGCACGCCAAAACCGGAAGTTGAAGAGCGCCATAGCCAAACCGAAACTAACGCCGTAGCCAAACCGAAACTAACACCGTATTGTTCATAAAAACAAAAATTAACACGTGAACACACAAAAATTAAATTAAATAATGTTAAATCGACGTTACACATCTCCCCCACCCACCAGTGAGTGACCCCACTCACGACTTTTTATTTTTGAGGGTTAAGATGGCCGAATGAAGTTTAAGTTGAGTCGCTCCGCAAGGTCGCAACACTCTGCGAGTAGTGGTATCCACTGCCGATTCCTCGGATGACTCGTTCCCAGACTCTTGCTCCATATCATCCTCGGACTGCACTGACGACGCCACATACAGCTTCAACTCTTGCACATGAAATGTCCCCTGCATTACTTTACCTGTTACTCTATCACTCAGCTTCATGGTAACTGGAGAACAGACCTCATGTACAATATACGGCCCCTGCCATCGCGGTGCCATTTTCTTTGCAAAACCCTTTTCTTTATCTGAGAGAAAATGGGCCTTCTTAAGGACCAGGTCACCTTTAGCAAAAGACAAGTCTCTGTGCTTTGCATCATAGTATGGCTTTTGCCGTGTGGCTTGAGCAGCAATATTCTCTTGAGCTTTATCAATGGCTGCTCTCAAATTTTGAGTCAGCGTGACAGCCCAATCACTAGCTTTAGGCATCTTAGCTAGCTCTGCTTCCATAGCAGTTGGGTCACAGGAAAGACGCAGCTCTCTTCCTAAAGTCAGAAAAGCTGGTGTGAACCCAATACTTTCGGAAGTTGCTGATCGCAACGCCATCCCGATAGCAGGGAGGTTCGAGTCCCATTCTTTATGCGAATCAACTATGTTGGTGGTAATCATACTTCGGACAGTTTTTATCGTCCTCTCCGCAAGATTTGTTTGAGGGTGGTAAAACGAGGTATTCTTACGCTTAATCCCAAACATACTGCACATAGTTTTGAAAAACTTTGAAACAAATTGTCGGCCATGGTCCGACACTATGGTTCTCGGAATTCCAAACCTAGGAAAAACCTCCTTCACTAAGCAAAGAGCAACTGTTTGAGCTGTAGCATTCTTGATGGCGAACAATTCAGGCCATTTCGTCAAATAATCAACTACTATGAGCATGTATTGCTTCCCTGACTTGCTTTTGGGATAAGGACCTGCCAGATCGATTGCAAGGGTGTCTCCCGGTTGAGGCAAAAGTCTCGGCGACATCATAAACCCACGAGGGGGGGCAGTTTCAGATTTGTGCAATTGGCATTGATGGCACGCACGTACGTACCTTGCAACATCCCTACTCATACCGACCCAAGTGTAAGTCTGTCTGATCTTCGCCAAGGTCTTTGCCGCTCCCAGGTGACCTCCTGCGAGAGAATCGTGGTAGGCTGCCATAATTTTGCTACGCCACTCTTTAGGAGCAATGATACAGTACGACTCTACACCTGCAGGGGTTTGAAACTTCCTGCAGACTACATCATCCTTCAGCACACTGTAACACATAAGAGACGCCACCTTCTTACCCAGTTTATTCGAGGGGGGTACGTCACCTGCCATCAAACATTTGATGAGAAGACTAAGAGTCTGATCACGCAACTGGGCCTCCTTCACCTGCTGCAAAGATGGTGCTTCTATTTCGCGCAGTACAGCGTTGACTGAAGTTTCTGACATTTCAGGAATTCTGTACAAGGCGTCCGCAACAAGATTGATCTTTCTAGGGTTATAGGCCACGGAAAAATCAAATTGCTGCAAACGCATGGCCCACCTTGTCAGACGCCCCGTAGGATCTCTGGCCGTTTTGAGCCATTGAAGTGACTTCTGGTCCGTTAACACTTTAAATGTTGAACATTCCACGTATGGCCTCATCTTTTCAATCGCCCAAACGATAGCCAGACATTCTCGTTCTACGGCCGAATATTTACGCTCCTGTTTTGAGAGGGCCCTGCTTGCATACATGATGGTAGCTAGTTTGCTATCCTTCTCCTGCAATAGGACCGCTCCTATGCCTACGGCACTCGCGTCCGTCTGGATGACGAAGGGCTGGTTGAAATCCGGTGCCGTCATAACCGGTGCACTTGTAATAAGGGCCTTAAGTTCCTTAAAAGCCTTCTCACAAGCTTCGTTCCAGACCAACGGACCTCCTTTATCCAGAAGACGATTAAGCGGTTCCGCTATATGAGAGTACCCCTTTATGAACCTCCTGTACCACGATGTACATCCTAAGAATTGGCGAACGTGCTTCACCGTTTTAGGTCTCGGGTAGTTCAAGACTGCATCCACTTTACTAGGATCAGGGCGAATCCCAGTCTCTGAAACTATGTGACCTAACATCTTTCTGGTAAAGATCTGTACCTTTTTGACGTTTATGGTGAGGTTTGCTTTCTGCAACCGTGACAGGACTTCTCTTACCGTGCTCAGATGAGTATCAAAATCAGCCGAGGCTATTATGATATCGAGATATGAGACTACCCCATCCTTTTTCATGTCAATGAAAAGATTGATAAGTCGAGAGAACGTCGCTCCACTGTTACACATACCAAACATCATCACCGTCGGTTTAAACAAACCTGCTGGCGTCATAAAAGCAGCCTTGTCTTGGGACGACTTGCTCAAGGGGACTTGCAAATCAAGAACCGTGATAAACTTCGGCTGTCCCAAGGTATCCAGGAGTTCATCTATCCTGTTTAAAGGATATTTATCTTTTCTGGTAATCTCATTGATTTTCCGGTAATCCACTATCATCCTCCACCCGCCGTCTTTCTTTTTGCGGACGATGACAGGGGCTGCCCAAGGACCGGAATGCGGAATGATTTGGCCACGACGAATCATGTCATTTAAGATTTCGTCGAGTGCTTCACGCTTTTCAGGACGAAGGTAGTAAGGGCTAGATGAAGCGGGCTGATGATCACCTGTGTCTAAATGATGTTCTAAGACGTGAGTTAACCCAGGTTCGGGATTAAAGGCCGCTGGAAATTCTTCCAACATATCCCCCAAACCTTTTTTGTTGGTCTTCAGTCAAAAGAGCAGCTGAAAGCTTTTCCTTAATGGCTGGATCCAAACTTTTAATAAAGTTAACTGAAGTCTGTTTTTGTTCCGTTTTATGGAAAGGATAGTGCACGTTAGGGATATCCTTCCAATGCCACATCTCGTCCGTTCCATCAACTATCGCACCATACAGACCTTTAATGTCACCACCTAACAAGCATTGGTGACCTAACTGTTTTGCTAAAACTACGGTGTGGACTACAGTTTTGCCTGGCAATTCAATTTTTGCCATAGCCCAACCATGAGTAGGCAAAGGTGCAGAATTGGCAGACACGAGAGAGTCCTCTAGCTCATTTAATTTAATCCCATTTATCTGAAAAGTTTCTAAGAAATCGGGGCCTACTATAGTATAAGGTGCCGCTTCATCCCAGATACCTATTAGTTTTACCACCAACCCTTACGAGAACTGAAGCCATATTGGCTGGACGTGGGATTTTAAAGTTACTTTGATTTGTTGGGGGTTTTACTTTATAAGCCCCGCCACCCCCTTTCCCAGAGCTCATTCCTGGTTTTCCGTCGGTGGCAAATCATTGCTACCGACTGAATTGACCTTCCTCCCTCCTTTAACTTGTTTAGGGGCCTTGCACTGAAATGAAAGGTGACCTAATACCCCACAATTATAACATATTTTGGTTGCATTTCTGTTATCCTTAGGCCTAGTGCCACTAGCTACGATCCCTGTATTACTAGATTGAGGTGCTGAAACTACTTTAGGTTGTGTTACTTGTTGAGGTGCCGCCGTCCCCAAATATACCTGAATTGCAGTTTGACCTAACAAACCCTCAATTTTACGCGCATTAGCAGCTAATTCTAACAGTGAGGTGTAAGATTTAGTCCCTAACGTAAGTTTTAATGCGGCGCCCATGTTATTTTTAACCAGACGCACTTGTTCATACTCTGGCATAGCATACAAATGTTGCTGAATTTACAGCGCCATATCATGGATATAGTCTGCAACCATTTCACCCTCGATGTGTCTCCTAGATGTTAGCCTATCTAAAACTACTTCGTCATGGTTACGCACCTGAAATCGAACCATAAGACTCATTTTGAAATGTTGCCATGACAGTGGAGGTGGGCACGCCATAAACCACTGTAATGCCATACCTGTCAAAAGTGTAGGAAGCCAGTTCGTCAGGAAAATGTGCTCGGGGATACCCCTTCCTACTTGAAGTTGTTCTGCCCTAAGCAAAAATTCCCTAGGACCAGGTCCCACAGGATCCCCATCAAATGGCTTTACTTCAAACTTAGGAGTCCATATTGATGGAAGTGCCTGAACATTACTGTAACCGTAACGGGTTGAGTTTGAGTAAGTCCACCAACACCCGGATAATTTACATTTGGTTGAGCACTACTAATACCTAAACTAGATTGTTCACCAAATAAACTAGTTTGCTGATTCCCTAAACTTAAGTTAGGCTGCTGACTACTTGGACCTGAACAGGGATTAAGAGGTGGTTGACTTAAACCTGAACTAGGGTTAAGAGGAGGCTGACTACATGAACCAGTATTAGTTTGTACCGTAGTAAATTCTGGCTGCGTAGTAGCACCCACAAATGGGACATTTAATGACTGACTACCCATTGTGGCTTGCATATTGGCTTCAATAGTAAGAAGTCTCATATACTCGGCCAAATCTACTTTAATTGTTTGGTTTTGGACGTTTGCGGCATGAGCCGTACTTTGTGAGGACTGAGGCACATTCCCAGTATTATTACCTTGACTAATACCAAGTGGTGGAACAGGCACATTACTTTGCCTACTTTGCTGATGTACCAATATTGGGGTATTAACTGGCAAATTTAAGTTTTGCAACAAAGGATTACCTAGAGGAGAACCTGAAGGTGTACGACCATCTGTCGACATTTTCACGAACAAGATAAAAAACCATATGTTACGCAATCTTAATGCTTGCTGCATATTCAAACACTTTCACAAAAAACAAATTCCTGGTCTCAAGAAAAATTCTGGAAGTTTTTGAAAAATACCAGACCCAAAATAGGCCTATATTTAATCCAAAAATGTTTGACTTGAAAGCTTTAAATCCAATTCGCAATTCAAAACATTTAATTTCAAATAAACTCCAAAATTTGCAAAAAAAATTTGAACAAGGCTACTATTTTTGAAATTCTGATTCAAATTCGAAATGACCGGACTACAGGCCCCAGTGTAACACCTAAATTTCACTTCGTCCAAGTTTAATTCAAATGTTATCGCACAAATTCCCCCGGGTTCAATCTTAATTTGTCGAGACCAAGAATTCATTTACACAAGCAAATAACAGTAACAATAAATAGACATTTATTTCATAAATTCCTAGCATGTTAGTACTCGTTATATTTGCCCCTAGTAGGCTACACCAAAAGCTGTTAATAGCTTTGATTGAATTCAATAAATTAAATTCAGTCGACAAATTAAGATTGAACCCGGGGAAATTTGTGCGATAACATTTAAATTAAACTTGGACGAAGTGAAATTTAGGTGTTACAAGGCAACATTTAACATGTGCATATGCAAGTGTTAAATACTGCCTATGGACGTTTCCTTTTTTTAAAAAAAAGGCCGGGTCAGTATGGTTCAGTGGTAGACCTCGGTCTCTGGTTTCAAAGGTCCTGGGTTCGATTCCCCACTCAGGCAGTCTGACATATAAGTCCAAAAAGCAACGTAAATAGGTTTGCATCTGTATTTAGTTATTTCTTGTGAGCCTTTGGCTTTCCCGTCTTTAATCATTCAGTCAGTTGGAAAGCAAAGTTTTTCCAACACTGAGCACGGCTAAGTTAAACACTGCCCCTGATCATTTTTCGTAACTGCCCTGTTGGCCTTGGATGCACGCGACTGGTAATAGAAATACGTGAGCTCACAGCCTTTGGCAGCTCAGGGCCGTACTGACCAAAAAAAAAAAAAAGGTTCGCAAAAATTTACATAATTGGCAAAAGTTAAAATTTAATTGGCAATTTTGTTTGGTAGGCTGTTCTGTCCAAATCGTCTCCAAATTGTTTTGATGCAAATTTTTAGTTTTGACCTGAGTAACTTAACTTGATTTACAAAAAAAATTGTACAGATCTGGAAGGATTCCGGTTTTCTGGAATAGTGCATTAAGTTTCTAAACAAATTTTTTAAAGAAAATGTCTAAAAAAAACAATAGTATTTAGTTGCAATTAAGTCTTTATGAAACAACAAACGAACATTTGCTTTATAATTTGTTGCAGACGTGCTCACTAGGAGTCATAAACAGGCACTAAAATGGCCTACAATTTCTGCTTCCGGTAGCTTACAGTTCTCCCCCAGACCATCTAGCTGTATTTTTTGGACGCTTTCTAAAGTACTTTTCTTTCCGTGCCACTGTCATTTATCAGTTGGCCAAATAAGGGCGGGGGGGGGGGGGGGGGCCCACAAAGTGCCCTTTGCTATAGTAGGTGGCATTAGTAGGTGACTTTTGTTTCGTGGTTAGGTAAATAAAAAAAAATTACGTGTGCTTCTCAACCTTTTTTTTTTCATAGCAGCAGCGTATTAGTTATCTGTTCGATTAAAAACACTTGGCCCTATATCCCAAGCTGCCTTGAATGCAATATCGGGCCCCCCCCCCCCCCCCAAGTAAATATTGATTATTGATTCGTCCCTAACTGTCCAATCCAACAGAATGCTTGATTAAGTCTGACAATTTAAGAAAAAACATAAAATTGTTTCTTTGGAAAAAATTTTGCGGATGAATAAGATTCTAAAATAAGTACCAATAAGCAGCAAGGTACTGAATAAAATTTTACTTTTATAATCACAGTAATAAATGCAAATCTAAAACAATAAGTTAACCCTTTACTTCGGCATTGTATTCAATTGACACTACACACGTAATCAGTACGCACGCTTTCTCTCATAATCTGTTGAAGGCTGTCCTTGCAATCACTGCTGCACACAACGATAATAATATCGTTTTTAACAGTTAATGATGAAATATCTTAAATTAAAAATCGTTGCTAAATAGTCTTCTTGTCGTAGTAGCACACACCTTGGATCAGTAGCCGTTTAGTGTAGCCTACACAGATTCAAGCACATGTTGCCGCACACAAACGCCTAGGTTACG